>JAHTLZ010000204.1:4788635-4808201 GCA_023846285.1 Phrynocephalus versicolor | reverse complement strand
TAATAATAATAATAATAATAATAATAATAATAATAATAATAATAATACACAAGCATGGCAAATCGTTGGAACCATAAAGAATGAAAGCAAATGAATTTTTAAATCGGTATTATTTGCTTTTTCGCATTATCTCCTTTGCTAGGGTTTTGTTTTCCTGTTGTATTTTCACAATGCATACCAGTTTTATAAAACGCATGCATTTTTTTCTTTTTTTAAAAAAAAATACATCTTTGCAAGGATTTGACCTGGCAAGCAAAAGCAACCTTCCTTTCCTGACTTATTCATTTATCTTTATTTTGAGGAAAAAAAGTTGTTACAATCTAAGAAAACCTTATCATGACACACTCGGCATATTAACGGTTTGTGGCGCATGCTTGACTCAGCAAACAAGGAAACAAACGAACAAAATAAGAATCACAGCTTTCTCCCTTCCCCTTCCCATCCCCCCCAACCTCAACTTGTTAAAAAAAAAAAATGGAAGCCAAAGCAGGCCAGAGTACAACTTCTTCAACGGAAGAATATGTATAAAAGGAAACCAATACCTGATGCTTCGTTCTATACTCTTGTTAGTCACATGGCACTGGTAGTGGAATTGTGCGTGCACACCCATACCCACGCTCTCGACACACACACACACAGTCACACCCGTGTGCTTTCACACGCCGCAACCTGCTTGTGAAGGGGGAAAAGTTGGGGGGAGGGAAGGTTTGTCGGGCAAAGAGTGCCTCAGGGCACAGGCAAAGCTCCCAGCTTGGTGTGCAACTTTGGAATTTGGATACCCATTTCCCGTCACCTCAAATCTTGCGACCACTGAGGGGGGGTAAATGTAAGGCATTTACGTTGCTGGAAAAAAGAGAAGGTTGGTTCATCCATGCTACATGCTCCAGAGCTGAGTCTTAAGAGGAGGATGTCTTTTCGCACTGCTTGATTCCCTTCCAAGACAGAGGCCTCACTCTGGCTTGCACGTGGACTCTGCACCACGGCTGTGGTCCCTTTTTCCCAGGAAAAGGAACTCTCCGGAATAAACGGCCAACATGTTCCCGAAGGCAAATGACGTCAGATGGACTTTCGCCGTCTCATCAGCCGGTGGCTCTCTGTAAAGCTGTGCGACCCGGGGGAGATGGAGCTCACGGGGGAGGGGAAAAGGCTATTTTTTAATGTGCTTGGTGAGATCTCCTCTATCTTGTAGGAGATCGAGTGAAAGTACTGGAGGTTCAGCTTGGAGCTGAAGGAATTTTGGTGGGACAACACCCGGCTGGTATATTCATGAGACCTGTAGCACATGCATGCACAATCCGACTGGAGGTCTGTCACCTCAGCCTTGTATCGAGGCCGCGGGCGCTGGGGGTCTTCTTGGATGTGGATGATCATACTGCTGCGGTTCCCCGCCAGGGAAGCCCGCTCCTCCGCCTCCCGCCTCTCTTCCTCAATGTTCATAAACAACCTGAGAACAACCAGATTGAGAAATGCCCCAATGACCGTCAAGCCCACGAGGATGTACATAAAGCTAAAAGCCACGTACAGCGGCTTCCTCTGGAGGGCTCCTTTGGTCTGGAGGGCCACGTAGTCCCCGAAGCCTATTGTAGTCAATGTGATGAAACAATAATAGAAGGCCTGGAAAAATGTCCACTCCTCGCAATGGGAAAAGGCCGCCGCTCCTATGCAGAGGGTTCCTATGCAGGAGAAGAAGCCCACGGCCACCATGTTCTCCATGGAGACGTCGGTGCTCCTCATCCTGCAGCACTTCTTCATCCTCTGCAAGAGGTACTTGACGAAGGTGTTCATGCGTTCTCCAAGGCTCTGGAACATGACCAGCGTCAACGGAATGCCCAGGGCAGCGTAGCACATGCAGAAAGCTTTACCTGCGTTGGTTCCAGGGGCAGCGTGTCCATAACCTGAGGAAGGAAGAGAGAAACAGGTGAATGCTTAAGAGGGGAAAAGATGGGATTGCTAGGGTTGGGATTTTGGGGGGGCCTACAAATCCCAAAACGGTTCTTACTGGGATTTCTGCTTCACAGAGGCTGCTTTTACATGACCCCTAAAATCTGAGGCAAAGGGCTCCCAGATGCGGAGCTTAAAATTGTTTTCCCACCAGCTGCGGACTTTAAAAAAAAGTAAACGACCACACCCACCTAAGCATGCCCCAGCACATTTTACAAGTACCTGGTCTCCGGAGGTAAAAAAAAATTCCGATACGGAATATAAAGCTGTGGATGCTGGACTCTCCTCGCCTTCTGTTTGATTTTTTTTGTCCCCACCGCCCCTTTAACAGCCTGGAATCCCTACGGGGCTGCTCTGATGGCAGACGGAGGTGGTCAGAGGTAAGCCTCCATTCTTTTCTCCCTTTTTTTCTCCCGCCTTTCACCGCAGACAGGAGCAATGGAGTGTAGAAGGGTGGGAACACAGGAAGCAGAACAAACCCCCATGATCTCTGTTCCAAATTTAAGTTGCCAGCAGATTTTAGAGGTCATGTAAAAGCGCCCAGAAAGAGAGCTTACAAACTTTGGCAGTGTGTCTCACTTAGAAAAGAGGCCCTGAATGGAAGTCCTTCCAGCTGAGCTGCCTGGGCAGAAAGAAAGCTCCCAAGTAACCCTGGTGTAGATCGAGGACGCTTGACACATAATGAGCTACTAGCTCCCCTCAATTCAGCACTGGTTAGGCCTTACCTAGAGTACCGTGTCCAAATGTGGACACTGCATTTAAGAAGGACACCAACAAATTTGAGCACGTTCATTGAAGAGTAACAACCAGGAGACTGGAAGCCAGGCCCTATGAGGAAAGAGTGAAAGAACTGGCCATGTTTAGCCTTGAAAAAAAGATAAATGAGGGGAGATACAATAGCAGTTTTTAAATACTTGGAAGGCAGTCACCCAGAGGTGGGGTAGGATCTGTTCTTGATCATCCCAGTATACAGGGCACACAATAGTGAGATCAATCTATAGCTATTCAGATTGCAACTAAATATCGGGGGGGGGGGGGGAACGTCTTCATTATTAGAACAATATGACAATGGAACCAATGGAGGAGGTGAGTGCTCCAATGGTGGAGATATTCAAAAGAGAATCGGACCACCACCTGCCAGATCTGCTTTGATTTGTATTCCTGCATTGAGCAGGAAGTTGGACTCAGTGTCCTCATATGCCCTTTCCAAAGCCATTATTCTATGCATCTATGACACCCATTCAGGCGTCTGTCACATAAAAACACCCATTACATTAAGTGCATGGGCAATGACCTCTATTGCATGGGCATATCATGGGTCTTTTGTGAATTTTCCATTGTTCTCTGGTGCTCTCTTGTTTCAGTAGCTTCTGACAATGCAGAGATCCAAATTTATTTGCTGAATCGGTGCTGGTTATTACCCTGAGCAACAGGATTTTAGCTACTGAGTTGTGTCAGCACCATATGGTCCCCCTGATAATGCATGTGATGCACCAGGAAAAGCAGGAAACCACATGGAAGTTGAGGGACAATTTAGTGTCTTCTGCTTGAGTCTGAACTTGCCAGAGAGATAATGGGAAACAAGTATTACATCTGCCTACTTCACAACCAGTATTTCGCAGAAGAGACCACTGAGTCCAAAAAAATTACTTGTCTCAGGCTAAAAAACAAGGATAAGGTCAGTGTTTGCCTTTAAAGTAGCTTTAATAATACTGCAAGAGTACTTATTTTAATTATTATTTTTCAATATGTAATTATTTATCACTTCTTCTGTCTACCAGAGCTCTCAAAGTAATAGTAATATAGATTTATACATTTATATTTTAGCACCTCCCATCTCACAAGCACAAGTAATGTTTGTATACCTGAGTGCTATTTGCATACTTATTGTTTTGCATTTTTAAATATTGTCCTTTTAATGATATAAGTCACTGTGGGCTCTTGCAAGGAGAAAGGTTCTGGCAAAAATATTTTAAATAAAAATAAATAAATAAATAAACACAAAAGGACAGCTATGAAACAAGTATGACAAGGAATAATGAGATCCCACTTAGGCACTTCTGCAATGTTCCATTGTATTTAATGAGCGGATAAATAGAGGTTTAATCCTGTAACTATGTACCTAGTTGGTTAACAGTGCTTTTCAATGGGACTTCAAAACATATGACATGTGACCTCAGTGCTGACTCCAACAGTGGTCCCCATTCTTAACTGTTCTTGGACAAAAACTTCCAGAAGCCTTCACCACTAGCTGTGCTGGCCAGGATTTCTGGGAACTGTAGTCCAAAACATCTGAGGACACAACATTGAATCATAGAATCATAGAATCATAGAGATGACCTCAAGGGCCATCCAGTCCAACCCCCTGCCATGCAGGAAACCCCATCACAGGCCTCCCGGCAGATGGCCATCCAGCCTCTGCTTAAAACCCTCCAACGAAGGAGACTCCACCACCCTTTGTGGCAGCATATTCCACTGCCAAACAGCTCTAACCATCATGAAATTATTTCTAATGTTCAAATGGAATCTCTTTTCCTGTAGTTTGAAACCATTGCCCTGAGTCCTAGTTTATGAAGCCATGGAAAACAAACCTGACCCCTCTTCAATATGACATCCTTTCAAATATTTAAACATAGCTATCATATCCTGTCCCCCAGCCTTCTTTTTGAAAGGCTAAACATTCCCAGCTCCCTAAGCCGTTCCTCATAAGACATTTCTCCCAGACCTTCAACCATCCTGGTCTCCCTTCTCTGTTCCCGCTCAAAGTTATCAACATCCTTTTTAAATTGAGGTGCACAGAACTGGACACAGGACTCCAGACGGGTTCTGACCAGAGCAGAATAGAGTTGTAGTATCACGTCCCTTGGGAAGCACGTCTCTTTGTGTGCTTTCCCAGTAATTCTTCCCTTGTTATAGGTGGGATGGCTGAAATAGGAACTTTCCTTGTCATAGGATGATAGTGATGATATTGATCTATCCGCAGTGCCAGCAGAAGTAGAGGCATGCCACAAAGGCCTCCTATTCATTCTTCTTTTCTTAGTTTCTTAGCCCGTCTGGAATGGACATGCGTTACTCAGACCAGAATAGAACTTCCCTGAATTAAAACCAGGAGCATTTTGCCACAGTAAGGGGAATGTGCCTTCTTTCCTGGGCCTTCACTCCTTTTGACAACAGTGTGACGGGTGGCTAAGGAGACTGAACTACGCAAAACCCCATGACTCAGAGTTTTCTTACTCACGCTGGCGATTGCCAGAGATGGCCGATAACGACAAAGGAATTATTGGATCTGAGATACAGATGTGCCAGAGTCCAGATATATTGAGAAAGGAGATATGTCATGACGGAGGTAACATACTTAACTGGGGAAATGGAAAATAATGGCAAAAAGGGGTGTCAATCTGAGCAATACACTTCATTAGTCATTTTCAGCATGTAGGAAACCTCCAAGAGCCTTGCTGGATCAGGTCAAAGGCCCATCTAGTCCAGCTTCCTGTATCTCACAGTGGCCCCACCAAATGTGTCCGGGAGCACACGAGAGTAGATCTTTGTCTCCTGCTACCACTCCCCTGCATCTAGCCCTTGAAGTACCCTAGTTGTAAGCCTGGAGATTACACATCTCCATCATGGTTTGTAACCTGTGATGGACTTTTCCTCCAGGAATCTGTCCAGTCCCCTTTTGAAGGCATCCAGACCAGATGCCATCACCACATCCTGTGGCAGGGAGTTCCACAGACTAACAACACGCTGGTAAAAAAAAAAATCTTTTGTCTGTTCTCAGTCTCCCAGCCCTCAACTTGAATGGATGTCCCCTAGTTCTGGTATTTCATGAGAGGGAGAAGAGTGTTCCTCTATCCACTTTACTCATGCCCTTCATTATTTTGTATGTCTCAATCATATCCCCCCTCAGTCAACTTTTTTTCCAAAGAGTCCCAAATGCTGTAGCCTTTCCTCATAAGGGAGGTGCCCCAGCCCAGTAATCATTTTAGTCGCTCTCTTCTCCACATTTCCCAGTTCCACTATGTCTTTTTTGAGATGCGGTGACCAGAATTGTACACCATACTCCAGGTGCGGCCGTTTCCTTAGCTCAATTATTCAGTACAGACTTAAAGGCTCTAACTGAGTTCTTGGAATCTTAGAGCTGCTGAGCTGGAAGGGAACCCTATGGATTACTGAATCTAGCCTTTGCCCAACAAGCCACAGGCCGGGATCAAACTCCCAACTTCTGTCCCCACAGCCAGATGCCTAAATCACGGAGCTATCCAGCAATGATTATCTAAGAGGGAAAGAAAAACTCATGGGAGTGAGTGAGTCCAGGGCTATTCCTTCTGCAACGTAGCCCACCGCCATCAGGCAGAGATCAGCCTGGGAACCAGAGCCTAGAAAATTTAGATCAGCGGTTCTCAACCTGTGGGTCCCCAGATGTTCCTGGACTGCAACTCCCAGAAATCCTGTCCAGCTCAGCTAGCGATGAAGACTTCTGGGAGTTGCAGTCCAGGAACATCTGGGGACCACTGAGTTAGAATTTTAACATGCAGAATCCTCCAACCAGCATGGTTACTTTGGCGTTGGGGTGTGTGTGTGTGTCACCGGCTGGGTAGCCCAGTGGGTTCAGTATGTGTCTGCTAAGCCAGAGTTCAGGAATTCCCCCTGTGTCTCCTTGGGAGAACAGCTAGTCTGTATAGCCTTGGGTGAGCTGCACAGTCCCAGAAGAAAGAAATAGCAAACCACTCCTCAGTGTTGTCCAGGAAACCCCCGTGTGGCAGAATCAATTTGATGGCACATAATATGATTATACATACAGTGGACCCTCGTATAACAAACGGTTTGTATAACATAAAATCTGTACAACACAAAACATTCCAGAGATAGGGGAAATTTGTTTAACAAAATTGTCTATGGAGCGAATCTGTACACCATTAAAAATGGTCGCAGTTAGAGATTACTCTGTTTTCAATGCATTCCTATTCGAAATTTGTATAAAGGAAAATTTGCTTAACAGAATTTCATTTGGAACGAATTAATTCCTTTATTCAAGGTACCACTGTAGCTCAAAAAAGAGAGACTTTGCAAGCTTTGCTTTCAACTGAATACCAGCTGTTGGCACAGTGGCCGCATGAGAAAAGCAACCACCACACTCCTGTACCTTTTGTAACTACATGTTGGAGGAAACCTGGACTGTTCTTTGTGTGGCCATGCTGGTTGTGAGGGCAACGCAAGTGGGGAAGGCGTGGCCACTGTCACGTTTTTCCTGAGGGGCTCTCTATAAGTATCTGGCTGGTCACTGAAGAACTAGTTGGAGGGAAAAAAACTGAGGGTAGGGCATTCAACCGCAACCAAACATCCACCTTTAAAATGCTAAAGTTCAATCTGAATGCTTCTGCCAGTCAGATTAATATTAATGTTAATTAAATATTAAAAATATTAATATTTATTTCTATACCGCCCAATTTTCCCAAAGGAACTCAGGGCAGGGAACAATACTGTATAAGGAAAGCAATTATATGCAACAATGAAACAATCCACAAAAGACATAAAATCAAGACTCGAGTCAAATAAAAATACAAAGACAAAAATGCAAATATACCAATAATAATATACAAATAATATGCAAATAATATGCAAATAATAATATACAAATAATAGCCAGTAAAGCTGCAAAAAAAAAAGTTCAGATTTATGAGGTATTAGAGCTGTCCCTCTTCCAGAGGCCCTGTGAGCCAACATTATTTCACAACTCCCTGAAGTACGAATACATCACTGGAAAAAAGTTACCTCAGTTAAACTGAGTCGCAACCAGCAACTCTCAGAAGCCATCCAAGCCTTATTTATCATGCCTCAGGTTCAGCTTACTGTTTCTACGTGTCTTACCACTGCTTGGAAGTAACCTGTTGAGCTCCTAAAAATCACAAGAGCCCTGCTAGTTGAGAAGAAAGCGCTGTCAAGTCCTGCTTACCATATCCCACAAGGGGTCAGTCTGATGCCTGCGGGAAGCCAAGATCTTTTCCCCCCTCTTTAGTATATTCACTTTCTGCAAACAGGAAGAGCTAACCCTACCACTGACTAGAAATGGGGACAAATATTTTTTTAAAAAATGATGATTCATCACGATTTGTGACAAATCAACAAATGCAATAAAAACACAGGTAAAATACATCAATTTATATTCAATGGGGGATTCCATTTATGACTAATGTGAATCAATTAATTTTGATGAATTGACCATATTCATTGGAAAATGTGATTCATTTCTCACTTCATCACCATCTCTACCAGTGACCCTTGCCTAAATCTGAACATGGGTTGATAATAGAAGATTTGTTACTACTGAATAATTTAACTTCTCTATTGTTTACAAACCATCTCTCTCTCTCTCTGTGTGTGTGTGTGTGTGTGTGTGTGTGTGTGTGTGTGTGTGTGTGTGTGTGTGTGTCCAAACCAGCTTGCAACTGAGTGTAACTCATCCAGAGTGGCTTTTGGGGAAGATGGTGCAGTATATAAATCAAATAAATAAAAAACATCAGATTGATTCTAAATTTTGTGCTCCCTATACGATCTTTCCAGTTGTGCAATTGTAGGATTATGCTTTAAAAAATAAACTAGAATGACAAACTCTAATCAGAAGCAACAGGACAATCGAATAGAACAAAGTATAATCTACAAAAGACCTGGTTATAGAAAAATAGTCCAGATAAAGCTGTATTAAAAAACAGGTCTGCTGTAACTCTCCAATATCTATCTATCTATCTATCTATCTATCTATCTATCTATCTATCTATCTATCTATCTATCTATCTATCTATCTATCTATCTATCTATCTATCTATCTATCTATCATCTATCTGGTTTGCATACCTCTCCATTAGTTAAAACCCAGTACTGTATTCTGTTGGTCTGCAGAGTAAAATATAAATAACCCCAATCCCCCCCCCAACACCACCCCCGATAATAACACAATCTGGTAACAAAACTGACTTGAACATAAAAGTTTTTTAAAAACAACATTTAAAATTTGATTTTTATCAACATCTAGGGATATGTTCTTCAAGGCTGTTTTATGAAGTTCTGCCTTGTCTAGCTTTCTAATATCAGGAGGGACACCATCTGGTGCACCTCAATTGAACACTTGTTCTACAGAGTTGGGGACCACTACCGAAAAGTCCTGGTTCCTCATTGTCACCATTTTAGCCTGTTCCACTGTGGCTACATTTAACAATGTGGATGAGGAGGAGCATGCGAAATGGGTAGTTCTGTTCTCAGAGAGACATTCCATTGAGTATTGAGGTTCTAAACCGTTGAAAGTTATTATAGGTCATAACCAGCACCTTGATTTGAACACAGAAATGAGCAATGAGCATAAGTCATCTGGTCAAGTAGCTCCTGCATTTTGGCCGTGCTGAGTTTCTGTACTGTTTTTAAGGGCAGTGCTGCATAGAGGGTGGAACCAGCACCCAAATCTCCAGTTTCTGTTACCCTGTTCTTCAAAAGCCCGACAGCCTTTGCCATGAACATGGCAAAAGTTCTTATGGCTCATTGTATAGGAATTACTACTCCATTTGATCAGCCTTTGGACTGCAAAATCCATGATCAAGTGTGATGCCATGTAAAATGCATATGCAAAAACTATATTGGATCTGTAAAGGAAAAAAAGCTAGTATCTAGTTCATGGCATCAAAGATGGGCCCAGAACTTTGAAACAACTTGTTATGAATAACTTGTAATTACTTCTCTTTAACTATACTTGTAACTACATTACATTATAGGTAATTTGATATATCTGTAACTTTTAGTTACTTTCATAGTCACCTAAATTCGACTTCATTTTATGTTGGAGAAAGGAGTAACACAAGCTAAAACAAGCTGGTTTGTGCTATCTCATACTACTAGTTCCAGAAATCATGGAAGGAACTTTAAAAAAAAAACCAAAGCTTGGGAAAATGCTTTTGAATTTTTCATGGTGCTTTGAAAAGTTACTTTTTTGAACTATAACACACAGAACCCTTATAAACACAATATCTGCAGCATGCTGCCTGAGGAGATTGTTGGGACTTTTATACACTGGAAAGTAAGTTTTCAAGCTGTGTTTAAAATGCTACTGTCACAGTTGCCAACCTACTTTGGGGACTTGGAAATTGCAGCTGCAAATTTCAGCTTTTGAAATGGCAACTTCCTGAGTGCAGCTGAGGCCATCCAAAAGCCAAAGAGGGTTGTCTGAGTGGCTTTGGGGCTATGTTGTTTGGCTATCCCCACCCTTCTCCCTAGGCATCCAGTTACTTGGGGTGATAAAACTAGAGTTGAAATAAAACAAGCTGAAGTGCACTTCCCTCCTACCAGAGATGAGACTAGACTTTCTACTGGAGATTAATGGCATGAGCAACAGGCATCCTCTTCTCTCATCTGCCTCAGCAGGTCAGATGCTTTCCTTAGCTTTTTCATTCTGAAGGGGAGAAGGCCAAACAACATCTCAGGAGAGCATTACTCAGAAGAAGAATGGCTGCCTCAGCTTGAAAAGTTACCTTGCTACTATAAGGGTGTATAGAAGTAAATCATGTTGACTTGCTTAAATGCCTCTCAGCAAATCAGGCACATGACAGGGAAGAGGCCGCAATGAATGAGTTGCCCAGGACACGCAAGCTTAAACACTCACACACGGACAATAGACACGAAGAACGTTGGCTACCCTTTGCAATTACACGGTAGTTCAACACTGGAAAGATTTCACTTTGTCTACATCAGGCGTCCTCAAACTACGGCCCAGGGGGCAGATCCACTGGCAACTGCAGGAAACCGCCAACCAGAGCACAGAGAGAACTCCTAGATCCCTGAGCTCCTTGCCCTCCAAGGATGCTGGCCACAGAGACCAGCAAAACATCAGGAAGAAAAACTTCCAGAACACGGCCAAACAGCCCGAAACTCACAAAACTCACAACAGCTATCAGATCCTGGCCATGAAAGCCTTTGAGAATACAACTTAATGCAATAACTCCCACTGCCAGATACATCCATCTCATCTGGGAGTTGAGTCATGGCTACTGGACTTCTTTTTTAAGAGATAGAAACATTTCGCTGTTCATCCAAACAGCATCATCGGTCTGAGTATAGCTAGTGCAAGAGACCTTCTTATAGTCAGCTTGACCTCTTGTCCCCTGGTCTGATTGGCTCATAAGATGAACAAAGCCTGAATAGGCTTGCAGGGACTGTAGGAGAGATTCATGGGAAGTTTCTATGCTTGTTTGTAGTCTCTATGTGCTGGGGTAGAACTTCCCTGGGGGATATTTGGGCATGCATAACTCAGACATCAAAAATCAAGTCTCCTCTTGAATGGGTTGTAGAGGAGTCCCTGGGTGCCCTTGGGGCCATGTTATAGACGGATGAGTTAACAAATCCAAAATCACTAAAAATGCATCAATTTGTATTTGTTGGGGGACTCCATTTATGATGAACATGAATCAACTAGAGATGGGCATGAAATGAACAATTTTTCGTTTTTGTTTCCGTTTTCGTTTTTTCATTTCATTACATAACGAAACAACAAATGAATTTTGTCTCTAAAATGAAACAAAACGAACAGAAACACCGGAAATTTTGTCATGCGTTTTGTTTCCGTTACTGCAATATGAGTGAATTGCTTAAAATCCTGAAAAAAGTCACAAAAAATTGAAATAAATGGTGACGAAATGGTAACGAAACGAACAAAAATGAAAATGAATTGTTTGCAAAAATTCACGAAAAATGGAAATGAACTGAAACGGACCCCCTAAACAACAAACGACAAAGGAAATGCCATTTTTTTTATTCGTGCCCATCTCTAGAATCAACACATTTTGATAATGTCAACGTTTAAGAGATGGCACGTGGAGTTCCGCTGCCACCAAGAAACCAAAGTTTGAGGCTTCCACATGCCTCAGGGAATCTGCAGGAAAGATCCACAAGGCAGACGGCCCACAGCTGTCTAGTTGGGCATGAGCAAACCCAACGCCGTGTCCGCGGCCGGGAGGTTAAGCACCCTGACAGTCCCTTCTTTCCTCCAGCCTGCAGTACCCAGAAACAAAGAGCTGTTTCTGTACAAAAGGACAACAAACTATGCTCACAAAGAAATTCAGTAGCTGCCAATCATAGGCACTGATTTTAGCAAGACACTTCCACAGGCACAAAAATCACACTCCATTTAAGATATAAAGAAAAGGTTGTTTTTATTTTTTTTAAAAAAAATATAAAGAATAAGGTTAACATTGCAAAAGACCTTGCAAGGCAATCTTCACGTTACAAAAGAAAAAGAGTAAACTATGGAAAGCGTAAGATATTGCAATTCTCATAAAATAAGAAATTCTAATTCTAGTCTGTCTACTTACTTAAGGGTAAACACATTTCCGATGGTAAAGACACACATCTTTCCTTGCCTTTTCCAGCCCACGAAGATCCCAGTCGGCTACATTTCCCTCAATCAACAACCAGGGCTGGCGCATCCATTAAGGCAAATTACGCAGTTGCCTAGGGTGCCAAAATGGAGAGGGGGCACTGGCCAGCCTGCTGCCCCCCGCCACTGGCCACCGCCGTCCATCCCCCGCCACCCATTTCCATCCGCCCGCCGCTCCTCACGCCTATCGCTGCCCACCCCCCATGCCCGTTGCCATCCCTGTCATCTGCAGCCCCCTGCTGCCCCACCCCTGCTGCCGCCCACCCACCCGCCGCCCTGCCTGCCTGCCGCAGCCACCGCCACCTGCACCCTACCACCGCCACCGCTACCCCCCGCCGCCCCACCCCCCACCCCTTGCCTAGGGCGCAAAAAAACCTAGTGCCAGCCCTGTCAACAACCACAATCAACTAACCAAACTTCCTTTTGTTTGAGTGAGTCTTTTATAGGGATAGGAACCTCTTTCTCTAAAGAAGTGGAATTTTCCAGTCACAGAGGCTTTGCAACACCTCTAGGCATAGATAGATCCTTCCAGGCAATTAACCTAAGAAAGTTGGGAATGTCCTTTGATCTTGCCACAAACAACTGTGTATCTGTTGGGGAAAACATTTGTCTTTCACTCACACCTCTTCCTTTTGATGTAAGGTAACATTAAGGTAATACATTCTCTCTTTGAAATTCATGGGACAGTACAATCAACTGGTACAACAGCTGGCAAGGTGATACTAAGGAATTAGTTCAATTCCTGACAGATAAATTGGCCAACATTTCCAGAATATATTATTCATTTTTTTTTAATTTGTCCCCATCTCTAGTAGGTAGCTATATCAACCTCTTAAAAATACAATTTGCAGTGTCTTTGATGAATCTGCACTTTTTGCGGTAGAAGGGAAATGCTATACAACTCAGGTGGCCTTTTCTCTGCTGATTTCACCTAACCGAATATCTCACAAAATTCCTAAGGAGACCAAACCTGCATATATCCTCATATCACCTCTTTGTTTTCATTGCTTCTTTAGAATCCCAACTTAGATACCTTCCAGACTATTGCATAAGCAAAACAACTCCTGCTTAGAACAGGTTCATTCTGAAAGGACAAGCAGACAGACACAAAGAAAGGAACAAAAGAGCTCTTTGCATAAACTGAAATACCCCTTGGTGTAACACACCACGTGCTTCATGTATCAGTGACTGGTGAGCTACACGGAATCCAGTTTTCAAATCAAGCAACATTTGTTGTTGTTCAGTCATTCAGTCGTGTCCGACTCTTCGTGACCCCACGGAGCAGAGCTCGCCAGGCCTTCCTATCTTCCACTTCCTCCCAGAGTTTTGTCAAATCCATATTGGTTGCATCGATGACACAGTCCAACCATCTCATTCTCTGCCATCCTCTTTTCCTTTTGCTTTCCATCTTTCCCAACATCAGGGACTTTTCCAAGGAGTCCTCTCTCCTCATGAGGTGGCCAAAGTACTGGAGCCTCAGCTTCAAAATATGTCCTTCCAGTGAACATTCGGGGTTGATTGCAGATTATTGGAGGGCACTGCCAACACCAGGATCCTTCACTCCATGTTGCAAGCGCCACCAGCAGCTCCTTAAACATATTGCACATGATGCTCAAGCACTGTCTCTGGCGTAGCTGTGAACTCTTAGGCAGTTACTTCACGCCCTTCTTTGTTCCGCAACTAGTTTTGTACCGTGACAGCATTGGTCGCTATCATGTGGTTTTGTCCCAGTTTCAGGGTTCCCATGATCGTGATAACTTATCTCATGACAAGTGTTACCTCATGGTCTTGTACCAGAAAACACTGAATTTGTTTAGCTTCCTTTTCCCTTTGGGGGGGGGGCTTAAAAATTCTTTTTCGATATTTCGCTTCTGAAAAGTCAAAATAAAAAAAGACGGACACAGTTTTCTGAGAAAAATGAGTGTTTTGTGACACTCATTACTACACGGTGTCTTGTCTTGGAACAGAAAGTGGGAACAAAGAGTGACAAGGGAAAAGCCGACCCCAGCACCAGGTACTGTATTGTCATGCTTAGCACACGTTCCGGGGCCGTGGTTGAGACAAATTTCAGTAGTTGCGCGGCGGACGTGAAGTAACATTTTTTTGTACCACTCTTAAGCGCAACACTAACAGAGACAAAACGGATGTGAAGTAACCGCCTTAGTAGCTTACTATGTTGTTGCATAAGCAGATGACAGGACAATGATTTCCAGGCTTTCACAATGGAAAGTCTACCCCAACAGCTGTAAGGCAATGAGACAGAGGGAGAAACAGTCAGCCAATGAACTGTGGTGAAGGAAGCACCAACAAGGAAAAGAGGCAACACGATTGGCTTGGCTGTGGTGCTGTTCTCCATAGACCACTGCAGGACATGTGTGTTCTTCTATCCCACCAAGTCGGAACCAACTTACTGCAACCGTCAGAGAGCTTTCAAGGTAGGGAAGATATTTAAGGAGTGGTTTTACCAGCTCTACTCCCTCAGTGAGTTCCCATGGCTGGGGAGGGATTCAAACCCTGTTCGCCAGGATCCGAATCCATCACTCGATCCACTACAGAAATTAAATGACAGTATGTAAGTAGACCAGTCTCCATTTGAAACCCTTTTCAGTATTCTCTCTGCTCTAGTATGGGCTCTAGCAACTGGTTGGAAAAGGCTGTCCTTTATTGATAAGGATCCATGTTAGCTCAAGATTTCCAGAATAGCACCTTGAAAACCTTATATTATGCCTCAGCTGAAACGCTTAGAATATGGGGTGTATCCCTGCAGCATTCCCTGGGGAAATCTATCAGAAGAACATAAGAACATAAGAAGAGCCATGCTGGATCAGGCCAACGGCCCATATAGTCCAGCTTCCTATATCTCACAGTGGACCCACCAGATGTGTCTGGGACTGCATGAGACTAGATATCTGTCTCCTGATATCACTCCCCTGCATCTGGCACTTGAAGTACCCGGGTTTTAAGCCTGGAGATTACACATCTCCATCATGGTTTGTAACCTGTGATGGACTTTTCCTCGAGGAATCTGTCCAATCCCCATTTGAAGGCATCCAGGCCAGATGCCATCATCACCTCCTGTGGCAGGGAGTTCCACAGACTAACAACGCACTGGGTGAAAAAATATTTTCTCTTGTCTGTTCTTACTCTCCCAGCCCTCAATTTGACTGGATATATCCTAGTTCTGGTATTTTGAGAGAGGTAGAAGAGCATTCCTCTATCCAATTTACTCATGCCCTGCATTATTTTGTATGTCTCATTCATACCCCCCCCCTCAGGCACCTTTCTTCCAGACTAAAGATGTGCCATTTGGAAGTTTTATTTGCATACAGCCCACATCATGCTCCTATGCTCTTGGCCATGCTATTAACTTTCACGGTACACCCCGTATGTCAATGTTGGTGAACCTATGGCACGGGGGCCAATGGTGGCACTCAGAGCCCTTTCTGTGGGCACCCTTCACAGCCACCTGTTTTCAGGCTAAATTGCAGTATTGGCACTTTACAAATAATTAGTGGGTTGTGAATCGCAGTTTGGGCACTAGGTCTCTAAAAGGTTCACCATCACTGCCCTACAACATCCTCAGATGCTCAAACTGTGCTGTGGACATTTTTCAAATACCGGCAGGCAGTCACAGAACCATTCACAGCATTGCAGGGATGCTTAGCACGTCTCTTCCAAATCCTCTACTTCAAACTCTGTATCACACCAAAAAAGCATACTGGAACATTTCTGAAGACAGTCACCCAACAAGTATTTAGGAAACCACCATCCTCCAAGATAGCCTGGTCCACTGTGTAACAACTCCTGCTGACAGACAGCAATTCCTAGTATATATATTAGAGATGGGCACGAAAGGAACAAATTTTCATTTCCGTTTCCGTTTTTTCGTTTTGTTACGTAACGAAACGACAAACGAATTTTGTCTCTAAAATGAAACGAAACGAACAGAAACACTAGAAATTTTCTCGTGCGTTTCATTTCCGTTACTGCAGTATGAGTGAATTGCTTAAAATCCTTTTAAAAAATCACAAAAAAATTGAAATAAATGGTAACAAAATGGTAACGAAATGAACGAAAACAAAAATGATTTTTTTTCAAAAATTCATGAAAAACAAAAACGAACCAAAACGGACCCGACAAATGACAAACGACAAACGAAATGCCATTTTTTTTATTCGTGCCCATCTCTAATATATATATATATATATATATATGCATGTTAGGGTGGATTCGGGTTTCTTCCCGTGTAGAAATCTGGTTGTTTTGGCGACGTTTCGACGAGGTCTCACTCGTCATCTTCAGGCTGGTGTTCTGGCTTCTTTCTTCTTGAAGCAAAGCGTGATCTCAGTTGAAGTCCTTCTATAAATACTGCTGGGGGGGGTGTGGTTTGCTTGCTCTGTGGCTGATTGTAGGTTCGTTTGTTCTTTTGTGATCTGCTGTGTGGCTGAGGCAATCGTTAAGGGATTAACTGCTGGTGGGTTAGATGGCTGTTTAGAGGCATCCTGTTTCTTAACGACCTGGGTGATGGGCGTTCTGGCAGCATCCTGGGCTTTGGTGGAGTGGGGTCCTGTGTCTTGTGAATTCATTCTAGTCTGGCTACGTGTCTGTGGTCTCCCAATGTTTTTTTGGGGTGTGTAGGTGTGCTCCATGTGGTGACTGGAGTGGGGTGCAGCAGTAGATGGTGCAGTCGTGGTCTTGTTATTGGATGGTGGTTTCGTTTCATCTGTGGGAAGGGTCTGGGTTTGTGTTTGGTGTGGATGGAAGGTGGTGGCATCTTGTGTCCTCTTGGACCTGGTGTCGGTCTTTGTGACAGAGGCTCGTCTGTTGACCAGGGCTAGTTTCCAGATGTCAGGCAAGCGGGAGGTGTCATCACGTTTATTCATGTTGTTTGGGTGTTTTTCTATTTCAATGGCTTCCATGATTATTCGACTGTTGAAGTGTTCAGTTTTGGAGATGAGTTTGGTTCTTTCAAAATCAATTTCATGACCTGTTGTTTTTATGTGCTGGAAGAGAGAGGAAGATTTTTCTTCTTTTTTGACTGCGTTCTTGTGTTCTGCGATGCGTGCGCTTATTCTCCTGTTTGTCTGTCCGATGTATGTGGCTGGGCAGACTTTGCATGGTATTTCGTAGACTCCTTGGTGTTCTAGCTCAATCTTGTCTTTGGGGTTTCTTAAAATGTTGGCTATTTTTTACCTATACCCGTGAAAATCTACGAAAACAAATATCCGACCTCTACGGGGAGGAAACCTTCCAGCTGACCAGAACCTACGAGAAACTAGAAGTCCGAAGAGCCACCATCTTATGTGACATTGCATTCCTACGCAACTGTCGAGACAAAAATGTGATCCCCACAAGCTTCCAACTCAAATTCCACTCAAAAACCCCATCCAGCGAAAGGATCCTGAAAAGAACAGAACTAGCCCTAATCAGAAGCGAACTACACAGGAAAAGATACCTACTAGATCGAACCAACAGAGACCTACTCATTCTCCACCTCAAACTCAGCAACAAAATCCACCCAACACTCTGGAACAAATCCAAGCAACTCGCCGCCTGGAGAGCCGAAACAGAGACCTCCCACAAGACAGACACACACACCAACAAACTCCACAAACTGGAAAAACGCCAGAAGCCCAACCCCCCCCCCCACAGCAACCCATGAAACAAACAGTTCATAACATATCAGACAGGACACTCACCATCGCAGAGACCAAAGTCCTTTCCAAAGGATTCAACTTTGCAGTCGCCCCCAGACACATCCCCACTGAAAACATCATATGCGGAGTGGAAGCCAGCCTAACCAAAATCAACCCAGATGAAGCCAACAAAATCAGACTCGAAGTCACCAATGTCCTCTGCTCCAGCAAACCACCCAGAAGCAATTTACACAAAGAAGAACAAAAAGCCCTCACCAACCTGAGGAAAGACAACAACATAATCATTCTCCCAGCAGACAAAGGCAATGCCACAGTGGTGATGAACACATCTGACTACCAAGCCAAACTATCCAACCTACTACAAGACCCTGCTTACATACCTTTGAACACAGACCCCACCACCTACCTGGAAAAAACCACCAAAGCCAAAATAAAAGCCTCTCCCTTAAGTGAAGAAATCAAGCCAAGCATCATCCCCAGAGAGAAATCATCCAGATGCCCCAAGCTCTACGGCCTCCCCAAGATTCACAAAGAAGGAACACCTCTCAGACCCATAGTCAGCTCCATAGGCTCACCTCTACAAAACCTCGCCAAATTTCTTGCCAAACAACTCCAGCCCTATGCAGAATCCATCACTTCATACGTACAAAACTCGTTCCACTTCATAGAAATTATAAAGAAACAAGACCTACAACCCAATGACCTACTCGTGAGCTTCGATGTTGTTTCGCTCTTCACACAAGTGCCCATTCAAGAAGCCTTGACAGCTATCCACAACAAATACAACCCCCCCAAGCACATCCTAGATCTGACCAACCACTGCCTAACCAACACATACTTCATCCACAATGGACAAAGATACAAACGGATAGAAGGAGCACCCATGGGATCACCCCTCTCACCGGTCATCGCAAACCTATATATGGAACACTTTGAAACCAACGCGTTACAGAAGTCCGAACATAAACCCAAACTCTGGCTCAGATATGTTGACGACACCTTTGTTATTTGGCCACACGGGAAAGATAAACTGAACAACTTCCTCACACATCTCAACAGCCTACACCCCAAAATACAATTCACTATGGAAATAGAAGCCAACAACCAACTTCCCTTCCTGGACGTCCTAATCTACAAAAAACCTGACGGCTCCTTAGGACATACCATCTACCAGAAAAAAACACATACAAACCGCTACTTAAATGCACAATCACACCACCACCCTGCACAGATCAACTCCGTAGCAAAAACCCTCATCTCCAGAACCAAACGCCTCGCTGACAAAGACCACCTGAAAACTGAATTACACACTCTCTCGAATGTTTTAATTGCGAACGGATTCCAAAAAAACACCATCACCAAACTAATCCAAAAGGAAACACCCCCAAGAACCAAGAAACAGAAGAGA
This sequence comes from Phrynocephalus versicolor, assembly GCA_023846285.1. Classification (NCBI taxonomy): domain Eukaryota; kingdom Metazoa; phylum Chordata; class Lepidosauria; order Squamata; family Agamidae; genus Phrynocephalus; species Phrynocephalus versicolor. Next base: position 4,788,781 of record JAHTLZ010000204.1, on the reverse strand, counting down.
ACAACGGCACTGCCCTCCTCCCTTACATCAAAGGCACCACGGACAAAATCAGCAAAATTCTCCACAAACACAATATCAAGACAGCCTTTTGCACCGACCAAAAAATAGCCAACATTTTAAGAAACCCCAAAGACAAGATTGAGCTA
>JAHTLZ010000204.1:4773579-4788135 GCA_023846285.1 Phrynocephalus versicolor | reverse complement strand
CACACACACACACACACACACACACACACACACACACACACACACACCTCTTCTTACTTTGCTGCTCAAATCAAGATCTGTGCAAATCAGGTTCCCAGCCTGGCCCAAGTGTGCTGCAGAACTCAGGTGAAACGGAAGGATGCAACAGCCAACATCTCTTTGCTTGTCCCAACCAGAACAGACCCTCTGAATCAAGGGCAGAACAAGAAGTCAATATTTATGTAGATTCCATTGTCCTCATGGGTCTACTCAAGCAGCAAGTAGCAAACGGAGCCTGGCCTTAAGTCATTTTCAAATGTTCTAAAACAAGGGGATTTTCAGATGCAGTACCTGCTGTAAAGATTCAAGATCTGGATTTTCAATATTCGAGCTTCACTGAATATTTTGGAAAGTCAAAAGGTCTTTTAAAAGTAACATTTGGAGCAGACAGATTACTGTGAGTGGGGGAAAAGAGCCGCCTTGAAATTCACATAGCTGGAGTGCTAGGAGATAATAGACATTAAGTGTAGTTTATTTAAAATATATGTTAGGTACTGTTTAGACATAGCGTACAAAAAAGATAAACATAAGATAAAATTACGTAGCAACAAACTTCAGGCAACAGTTTAATCCAGCACTCCAGGGCAAAGAGGAGTACAGTACCTAAACTAGTTTAAAAGTTCTTTCTACTGGCACAAAAATGATATCAAAATTCAGACACAAGTGAATATTTCTAGGGAGGTTTGCAAGAACAATATCACAAATAAAAGGGCACTGTCATTCCAGCTACTGCTGGACCTCATGGGCTCTGAGCTATTCGCGACAGATCAGGAAAGAGATCGTGGTGTGCTGGTGGACAGCTCCATGAAAGTGCTTACACAGTGTGTGGCAGCGGGGAAGAAGGCCAATTCCATGCTAGGGGTTATCAAAAAGGGGGTTGAAAATAAAACAACCAACATTATAATGCCATTGTACAAGACAATAGTAAGGCCACACCTGGAGTATTGTGTACAATTCTGGTCACCACAACTCAAAAAAGACATAGTGGAACTGGAAAAGGTGCAGAAGAGAGTGACTAGGCTGGGGGAACCTCCCTTAGGAGGAAAGGCTAAAACATTTGGGGCTCTTTAGTCTGGGAAAAAGGCGTCTGAGGGGGGATATGACTGAGACGTACAAAATAATGCAGGGCATGAGTAAAGTGGATAGAGGGATGCTCTTCTCCCTCTCTCAAAATACCAGAACTAGGGGACATCCACTCGAATTCAGGGTTGGGAGAGTGAGAACAGACAAAAGAATGTTTTTTTTATGCAGCATCTTGTTAGTCTGTGGAACTTCCTGCCACATGATGTGGTGATGCCATCTGGCCTGGATGCCTTCAAAAGGGGATTGGACAGATTCCTGGAGGAAAAGTTCATCACAGGTTACAAACTATGATGGAGATGTGTAATCTCCAGGCTTAAAACCAGGGTACTTCAAGGGCCAGCTGCAGGGGAATGGTATCAGGAGACAGATATCTATTCTCGTATGCTCCCAGATGCATCTGGTGGGGCCACTGTGCGATACAGGAAGCTGGACTAGATGGACCTTTGGCCTGATCCAGCTCTTCTGGTGTTCTTATGTTTTTATGCCTTGGAATCATAAGAAGGTGCTCTGTGCCAAGTAAGATGCTTAGCCCATCCAGTGTTGTTGGCCTCAATCAGCAGTAATGCTGAAGGGTTATCGCCTTGAGGTTTACCAGTGTACCCTGGGGACACCATGTAAAGAACCTGGGATATTTATTAATGGACCCATGACCCTTATTCTTCCCTTCTTGCTTTGAACTGCAGCCAGGTGAGGAGTGAAAATTTCAGGCCATTTGTAACTACATCAGCTTTACTGGCCAGAGACCCAGGTCACAAGCTCCTTAGAAGAGCTGAAAGAAGAATGTAGCTTCTTCCCTTAAAGCTATTAGGTAAAATAATTAGAAAGATTTTTTTTAAACAAAATTCTAGAGTTCAAGAAGAACCTTGGAATATCCCAGAGGGACTAGAGCTATTGTTGCTGTACCGCTACTACTATACAGCACTACTGGGTCCCTCAGAATGTAGCTGCTTCTCCATTTTCTCTCCTTTTAAATCACACATAGGTCTTGAAGTTGATTGGCTGCACTGATTCATGTGATTCACTTTACAGCTTCCGTGGTGTAACCACATCAAAGTGAGGACCATCTTATTGCTGAAAAAAAAACAACTTTGACCAACCACAGCCAATACAATGGATGGGTGGGATGTGGCCAAGGGCTGTGTGACCAAACAAGAAAGAAGGGTTTCCAAAGAAATCCAATGATGTCAAAACAGTACAATTTTTTTCTCTAAAAGCACCAAAATAATGTAGACATTATGGGGTTGTTGGTCAAGAACAGAGAGTTCTGACAGATAACTAAAGCAAGGCCTAGTGCAATGGTTCCCAACCTAAGGGTCGTGACCCCTTTGGGGGCCAAATGACCATTTCACAGGGGTTGCCATGAGCCAGTGAAGAAAAAGGCACAAACGGTTTGGGTCTGGAGTGGGGGAAGGAAGTGGGGGAACAGTGAGTTACAGATTGATAGGTTGGAGGGGTCGTCAGTCAATGGTACCAGAGACTGCAATTGGCTAAGGGTGCCTGTAGGAGGAGGTTCTTTATGGCACCTGTGGCAGTGGCCTGCCAAAGGGGGGCTGGTGGCCTCTTCCAAGCAGGGCAAGGGGTCACCACCACATGAGGAACTGTATTAAATGGTTGTGGCATTAGGAAGGTTGGGAACAACTGGCCTAGTGTGTTTCAGATCCTATTGACTTATTTTGTGGCCTAAACAGTTCTCTCATTCTTCCTTTCTCATCACAGGACCAGCTACTGCCAACATCTCCTTGCTTGACTGTTCAGGATTATGACTCTCATGAGCTCTCATGAGCCTTTGCCATTATAACCTATTGATGGAACATGAATCCAAAGCCACTAGACTGAGGATTCTTCATTGAAGAATCATAGAATTGTTTTTTTAAAAAGAAAGAAAAATGTTGGAAGCAGCCTAATAGGTCGTCAAGGCCAAACCCCTGCTTAAGTCAGGAATCCAAATCAAAGCGGATCTGACAGGGAGTTGTCCAGTTTTTTCTTGAATGCCTCTAGCACGCACAACCTCCCAAGGTCACTGGTCCCATAGAGGAGTATCTCTAACATTTAATTAAGCCATTTTTCCTGATATTCAGCTTGGATCTGACTTCTTGTACCTTGGGTCTGTTATTATGTGACCTGCACTTTGGCATGAACAGGAACAGATCTCCTCTATATAAGTAAAGGTAAAGGATCTCCTTGCACATGCGTGCTAGTCATGTCCGACTCTAGGGGCGATGCTCATCTCCATATTCAAACCGAAAGAGCCAGTGTTGGGCAAGTCCATGGCCACATGGCGAGCACGGCTGCAAGGAAACACTGTTTTACCTTCCCGCTTTTTACGGCGGTACTTATTTATCTACTTGCATTGACATGCTTTTGAACTGCTAGGTTGGCAGGAGCTGGGATTAACAGTGGGAGCTCAATCCACTGCGTGGCACCTGGGATTCAAACCGCCGACTTTGCAGCTGACAGTTTTCGGAGCCTTAATCCACTGAGCCACCACGCCCCTCTCCTCTATACAGAATATCTTTAAAGTACTATATTTGGAAAGTGCCATCACATTTGCTCTCATTCTTCTTTTCTCAAGGCTAAACACATTCAGTTCTTTCCGTCTTTCTTCATACTGCCTGGTTTTCGGAAGAGTCATCTGGGTATTTCGTCAGTGAGGGCCACCAAATGAAACCTTTTCAATACCTTCCAGCTTTTCTCCAAATATGAAACAAACCTTTGAACAAGTGTACATTTTTTTAATATTTTAACCCCATCTTTATCCTTGGAAAAGGACCCAGGGCGGCTTACAATAGTGAGGGACAAGAATCAGCCCAGAACATTTAAGACATACTGAAGTTAGGAACAGGGAATCAGAGAAGCATCTTACAACATTCAAAGGTAATATTAAAACTACAAAGACCACGTGAAAAGGGGGGAAATTCCATTATGAGGGATGGAAACTAACATGGAAAACATGGTGTTCATGCATGGTAATCCATTTAAAAGCCACATATTAGGTAGTCCATCATTCAGGGCCTGAAGAGGAAGGTCTTTGACTGTTTCCAGGAAGACAGCAGAGTTGGGACATTTTATGCCGGAAAAAAAGGGAAGAGACTAAATTGTGGTGTTGCAACCACCGAGCCAACGCAGCTGAAGAAGTAAATCTGTCTTGTTTCCTTCGGAAATTGATCTACCCAGCCAAGCTGAGCATCTCCAAGGCAATTTATCTCCTCAACAGGCAGCTGCAGTTCTCTACAAAACTGGCCTGTTTCTCTACTCTGTATAAAGAACAAGTGAGCTTCCCTCCAGCTGCTTCTGACACAAACATCCCACGGAAAATTTACAGGAGGCAGTGGAGTTTAGGCATCCCATTTAAAGTGCCTGACTAGACATAATCAGGGTGATCCATCATTTTTCTTTCATGTCAACCGGAGGCTAAACATATGCGCAGGAGAAAAGGAGACAGACACTTCCTTTCTTCTGTATCCAGAAGGCACAATCCATGTGATCAGACTTTTAACTTTATTACCCATGATGCCTAGAGCACCAAGGAGGACACACTGGGGGTGCACTTTTATGCACCTTTGTGTGGAATATTTGACTCTGCCCTACCTACAGTGTATATATAGGTAGGTATTCTCTTTGGCTCTCCCTCCTTCTCTCTGTAAATTCTCTGAATTCTCCATTGCTTGTTTCACTACCATCCCAAACATCTGCAAGCAATCATGGTCACTGAAAGCACTAGTAGAATAAACAAGTAACATTTGCAAGGTGACCATAGGACCAGTGGTATAATGATCTGTCCACCTTCTCTAATGGATTATTTAAAAATCTACTTCAGTTAAAGTTATGATCTCGAATAGAGATGGGGACAGACTGACAAAATGGTGGTTTGTCATGATTCATGGTTCATCAAGGTCTACAAAGCAGAAACCATGACTCCCCCACCCATGAGCCCATAAATCGGTTCAAAGGTTCATTGCTTATTTGGTTGGGTTTTTTTTTTTAGACATTCCCCATCAAAACTCTCTGTCACCTTATTAACTTTATTTACAGGGCCACTGCACAGCTCTCTGTGGGCAAGCCAGTGCCTCTGAGCTCTGAGGTGGGCACTTTGGCAGGGTAAGCCAGCCGGGAACTGTATCTTGCAAAAATAAATTCATAAAAATATCATTTTTTTTCTTCCTCTTGGTTTTCCAGGGCTGGCTCTAGCCAGGTTCCTCTACTCAAGATGGCTGTGGGGTGATCATACACAAGAAACGTAAGGAGGAAACCAGGGCTTTCGTGGGGGAGGGGATTTTGTTTGTTTGTTTTTTAAACATACACTAACTGTTTAAAAGCAAATTGGGGAACCCAGTTAAAAACAAATTGGGTAGTGTGGGAAATCAGATATATAACTCTCTGGCTTCCCCACACACACACCTATGCCTTCCAGGAACAGTTGATCCACGAGGGCACAGGCAGAGAGACAAGCTCAACAAAGGGATGAATTAAAGGGGCAAAAATGCATGCCTTTGTATTTGTTGGGGCCTGTTAGGATTTTCAGCTGAGTATAACATCAGCACCCTGAACACAGAAAGACCTAGCAAATGGCCAAGATAATACTGTTGGTCAAAAGCTATCTTAATATTGCATTTTGTTTATAAATAAAGGGCATGAATTTACAAACGAATTGCAAAATTGTTCAAAATCACTTATTCATCCATTCGTGTTGGTACAAACTGATAACTGTTGAATACAAATACAACTTGCAGACAAGCATCCTATCTCTCTCTTTTACAATTCCTCCAGGATTGGTAAAGATTGGGTTTCCCCAAGTCAGTTGCTAAAGTGCTCTTTTTGGGGGGGGGGGGCACTTTACTGGTATATAACTCAGATGTATTGAATCCAATCTTCACCAAACTTGGAAAGATTGTAGAGGAGAGTAAGGAGAAGTGTCTCTGTTATTTTTGTGTCTCAAGGTGCCTGGAAGGCACTACCCTCGAGGGGGGCCCTTTGGGGGGAGCATAATTCATACATCCTGAACCCACACTTCACCAAACTGTTGTGCTTGTAGAACAGAGTTGGGGAAAATCTTCCCTACAGTTTTGGTGTCTCCAGATGCCTTGGGGGCCATTTTATGGTGTTTTAAATCAAAAAGAAATCAACAAATTGATTCATTGATTTCTCAAAATAAATCATAAATCCATGACCTGTGATCAACCTTGTTGAATCAGGAATCAAAACAAATTTCCATATTTTCTCAATCATCCCCATTTCTATTTATAATTTTACCTATACATTTCATGGTAGGGCAAGCCAGCCGGGAACTATATCTTGCAATTTTAAATTTTAAATCTGATACAAGTAAAGGAAGGAAAATAAACGGCACACAACAGGGGGGTTGGGAAAATATGACCCTGTGGTTGCATACGGCCCTCAAGGCTGTTTTGATATCATGTAGTCTTATCAGAGCACCCTGTCACACACACACGCAAAAATCACAGTCTGTGTGACCCAAAGAGGACCGTCATCATCATAATAACACCAACAATTCCGGACAGCTATAATGAGGTACAGTGGAACCTTGACTTACATACTGCTTGGCTTGCATCATATTTGTCTTGCAGCAAGAAGGGGCCTGTTTGACTTGAGTCGCAGGCTTTGACTTACATCTCGGAGCCTCGGCGCAAGGCACCGGAATTGGGTGGCAGCCACAACCCAGCATCGCGGTTGCTGCCTCCAAACTGCTCCTGCCTTCTTCCCCTCCTCCGGCAGCGGCGGCTTCGGCGAGGCCAGCTCAGAGCACCTGGAGCTGGTCCTCAGCCTCACCGAAGCCGCCGCTGCTGCTGGAGGAGAAGAAGGGCCAGGAGCTCGTAGCTGGCCTCCCTGGTTAGACAGTCAGCTTAGTCTTGTAAAAAATCTGGCTGCAGAAGTCTGGTCCACAATGGAAGCATTTTAGTTGGGGAGCTGTAAAGTTGTGGGACTCTAATGGTAAGCATAGAGTTGTTCAGAACTTGGAACATCAGGTTAAAAATCAGTAAAACTTAAATGTTAGACATTGTTGCTATGAACATTAAAAAGTGGAGGCATATAACTTGTGGACTATACTTCCACTGCCTCCTCCTCTCTTTGAAGAGACATTTCATTTACATCCCCAGAAGGAATCTCCTATCCCAGTCAAATTTGTGTTAAATTGCTGTTTTCGGGGGTCTTTTTCATCATCTGGAACAGATTAATCCTCTTTCCCATTACTTTCTATGGGAAATGTTAGTTTGACTTAAGTCATGTTTTGACTTAAGTCTAGACGACTGGAATGGATTAATGACGTAAGTCAAGGTTCCACTGTAATAGGTAGCTTCAAAAATATTCATCTGCAGCTAGATGGTGTAAACAGCCCAGAGTGGCCTTGTCGCCAGATGGGCAGTCTAGAAACTCAATTAATTAATTAATTAATTAAAGCAGTCCAAACAGCTTAGAAAAAATGAATTATCTCCTGAATCCATGCATGCCTTTGTTATGCACATTTGGGAAAGCATGTTCAAAGATGGAATTTCTAATACCAATTCTCTGAACTCTTTCAAGAGAGAAATAAACTGTAGATCTATTCAGTGCTTAAATACAGACATCACAATGCTTCCAAAGTGTAAATGATAGCAGAAATGAATTACCCTCTAACTGTTAAACGGCCTGACCTTTGACATCGTAATGAGCAAATGAACAGCTTCCAAAAATAGCATTCCCTGGCCATAAACCTACTGTCTTCACACTTCATCAATGCAAAGCACGCTCCATTGCAAACACAGTCTCCCAGCGAACACAACAGAGGCAGTGTTCTAAGCACCTCTGCCTCAAAGCCCATCTCAAACCCATTTTCTCCCTGTTATTTAAGCAATTGTGGCCATGGCCTGTGTCTTTTCTCTGGGAGATAATAGCCAGCTAAGATTACAGTGTTCATGCGCCATTATCCTCAAACTGTCATTAGCTGCCTTCTCTGTTGTGTGTCCAATAATACTCCAGTGGCTACCATGAGAATATCTCCCTTGGAGTTAGATACTATGTAAGAGGTAAACCCCTTAAATACCAAAGACGGTGTTCAATGCAGTAAGACATGGGTTTCTTGGTAATACAAGCTCCAATGTGGAACGCCCTTCTTGGTTACACTGGAACCAGAGATGGGCACGACTCAGCGAAATTTTTGTTTTCATTTTCGTTTTTTGTTTCGTTTCGTAACGAAAATGAAAGCGAAAAAAATTTCAGAAGCAAAACGACAACGGAAACGAAACGAAAAATTTTGCCATGTTTTTCGTTTTCGTTACGGCAGACACATTGCATTGAAAAGAATGCTAACGAAATGAAAAAAAATTTGTTTTTGTTTTGTTTTTTTCGTTTCATTTCGCAATGAAAACAAAAATGAAAAATGTGCAAAAAAACCCCCCAAAAAACGAAAATGAACCGAAACGGACCCCTAAACGACAAACGACAAACAAAAAATTATTTTTTTGAGTCGTGCCCATCTCTAACTGGAACTAAATTCGTGAGCAGTAAGAGAAATGGGGTTATGACCTCAGAGCAATATGGTCCAACAGGAAGACAAGCATTGTTTCCCCAGATTTTCATGGATGAAAACTCCCAGTAGCCTTTGCCACTAGTTAGGCTGACCAAGATTTCTGGGAGTTGTAGTTCAACTAGAAAAAAATCAAGAAAAATGATAGTGTTCAGATAAAAGGCAATAATAATACTCTTCTATATTACTTTGGTCAAATTTCATCTGGAATCCTATGTCCAGTTCTGGGCACCACTCTTTCAGATGTTTTTAATATTGTTATTTGCATAACTCTTATTTAAATATTATCTTGTACTGTGGTTTTAATTTTGTCTGCTATGTTATTTTAACTGATTATTAGCTTCCTCGAGTTTCCTATAGGGAGAAAGTTGGCATCTAAATAAAATAAATAGATAAATAAATTAGTTTCCCCAGATGATCCTTCAGGCACAACCTGTAATAAACTGAGTGAAATTCATCACTAGTAGGACCAAGGACTGCTTTCTGTTTCTTATAAAAACTACTTGCTCAAATGTGGCCATACTAGTGAGGTAATGCAGCACTCAGCAAAGAGCAAGATTTATTTGTTTGTTTGTTTGTTTGTTAATCTTATACCCCGCCCATCTTCCCAAAAGGGAACTCTGGGTGGCTTACAATAAAAACAGGTAAAACAAGTAGGCACAAAACAAAAGGGAACAGAACAAGATGGCGGGCCTAACCCAAGCAGAATAACGTGGGCAAAGAGAGAGAGAAAAAAACCTAAATAGAAATAGATAGGTCGCCGAACGCCTCCCTGAAGAGATGAGTCTTCAGGGCCTTTTTCAAGGCGGGCAGGGACTCTGTAAGGCACAGCTCACTGGGTAGATGATTCCAGAGCATGGGGCCCACCACAGGGAAGGCGCGGTCACGCGTACGCAATTTCCACGCCTCTCTGGGTGTGGCCACCCTTAGTGAGCGGGCCTGCGCCAATCTTGTGGGTCTGGTCCCAGCTGATCTCTGAGAGATACGCTCCGCCAGATACTCTGGTCCCAGGCCGTAGAAGGCTTTGAAAGTCAAAACAAGGACCTTGAACCTAATCTGGAGGACAACGGGAAGCCAGTGCAAGCGAGCCAGAACTGGGGTGATGTGCTCGAATCTATGAGCACCCACCACCAGCCTGGCCACCACATTTTGCACCCGCTGTAACCTCCGGACCAGGGTCAAAGGCAACCCCACGTAGAGGGCATTGCAGTAGTCGATCTTCGGGATCACTAGGGCCTGCATGACTGTCCTCAGGGAGGACTCATCGAGGTACTGGCGGATCTGGGCGATCCTGCAGAGATGGATAAAAGCGGCCCTGGAAGCAGCCATCACCTGGGCTTCCAGGGAGAGGGCTGAGTCCAGGACCATGCCCAGATTCCTGGCCCTGTCCGTAGGCTGGAGGGAAATACCCCCCAGTTTAGGGAGGGGGCCATTGTACCCAGACAAGGGTGCCCCGAAGAACAGAACCTCTGTCTTCTCCGGATTCAGCTTGAGCCAGTTATCTCTGGTCCATTCCAGAACTGCCTCCAGGCACAGATCAAGGGAGCAAACTGCCTCCACTGCAGATGACGAAAAGGAGAGATAGAGCTGCGTGTCATCAGCGTACTGATGACAGCGAACTCCAAATCTCCTGATGACCTCCGCCAGCGGCCTCATATAAAAGTTGAACAGCATGGGTGAGATTGCCGACCCCTGGGGCACCCCACAAGGGAGAGTCCAAGAGCCGACAAGTCATCCCCCAGCTGAACCCGCTGAGTCCGGCCGCCAAGGAAGGAGCGGAGCCAGGACAAAGCCTGACCCCCAATTCCTGCCTCGGCCAGCCAGACCAGCAGGTTCCCATGGTCGACAGTATCAAAGGCAGCTGACAGATCAAGGAGAACCAGCAGAGAGGAACACCCCCTGTCAGCCTCCCTGAGGAGGTCATCCTGCAGAGCAACCAGGGCAGTCTCAGTCCTGCGAAGAGGTCTGAAACCAGACTGGAAGGGATCCAGGATACGATTTTCCTCCAGATACGACTGGAGCCTGACAGCGGCCACCCTCTCGACAACCATGCCCAGGAAGGGAACAATGGCAATCGGACGATAACTAGATAAATCGTCCGAAGCCATGCCAGGTTTTTTCAGAGTGGGTTTCACCGCGGTCTCCTTTAAACGGGCGGGTATGGGGGTGGGGGTGGTCAAAGTTAGGAGAGAGAGGCATGGAGGGATCCCTTTGGAGATTTTGCTCATCCCATCAAGAGAAACCCAGGGCCCACAACCACCCCACTTCTGTTTGTCACCCAAGATTTGCCTGTGACCGCAGACAGAGCTCTTTTTTTTTGGTGGGGGGGGGGAGTCCCAATAGACTCACTGCAGCATCTGATGTATCAGGGTCTATGACAGTGTTGATGAACCTATGGTGTGGGTGCCAAAGGTGGTACTTGGACCCCTTTCTATGGGCACCCAACATCGTCCCTTCACAGCCACCTGTATTCAGGTTAAACTGGTATATTGGCACTTTGAGCAAAAATTAATGGGTTTTGAATTGCAGTTTGGGCCACTCGGTCTCTAAAAGGTTTGCCAAATCACTGGTCTATGATATATACTATTGACCCCGTAACTTTACATCTACTTCTGTGGATGTTGGCCAACTGAAAATCAACAGGGCACACAATTCTGAGTAGACATAATAAGCTTGTTCTAGAAACATTTTTCTTCCCCTTCAAAATTCCCTTGAAGCTTCTAAGTAATTCTAATGTTTGCCTGAGATAAGGCCCAAGTAGGAACAGAAGGATTAGCCATCAGCATGGCCTCAAATAAATGTGTGAATGCAAACTCAACCAGGAGCATTTGTGCATTGTCAAGACGGCCCCAGGGCAAAGCAATATGCTGCTGGTCATCCCCAGTGGGGACGCTTTGGCCTTGTAAGTCACAGTTAGAATTGGTCCATTTGAATCAAAGGAATGTACAGAGGAGAGAGATGACTCCTTAAATCCTTGTTGATCCAATGGGCCTCCTGTAGTACAGTCCATTACACAAATAGGATTCTGGCCATTGATTAAATCACTGGAGTCTTGTGGACACAACACCGGTCTTTTGAGAACCAGTGGAAAAAGAACAGCAGAGGAAAAAGGAAAAACAGGAAATACAGCATAATGCTGCTGCCTCCCTGCTGTGCCCCTTCAAAAACGGATCAGGGATTTTGTGCCTGTTGCTCTTCTAAAGTCCTTCACTAAGACCAGTAAAAAGTGGGGGGGGGGGAGAGTAAAAATGTACGAACAGTAAAGACATTTTAAAGGGACATGCATAGTGAAAATAGGTCAAAAAAGTTGCGATAAAAGCACTCACACAGAGAGCAACATTTTTTTAAAAAAAACTTTTAAAAATGCAACTTTTAAAAAACTTTAAAAATCTGCAACTTAAAAAAACATTTAAGGGGAGAACTGGAAACTGTTTTGTCGATGTGACCATGACTTCTGTCCTATCCCAGTGAGTGCTTTAGGATGAGGAATTTCTGCTGTTGTTTTGGAAAACCAGGTGAAATTGAAGTAAAACAGCATGCTCAACTCTTTAGATTATTGCTGGTACTTTCTGCCCCATGTCCACTGTTCCATCTATGACTTGGCTTTGTTATTCACTTTTTCCCATTCATGACAATGGGTTCTTTGCGGACAACTGGAGGTGCACAGCTGCTATCACAGGCATAGACAAGTATTGTCATGGAGTGTCACCCCCAAGGAAATAGAACAGGATGGCACCAATCTGTATTTTTTTTTACCATCAGAAATGGGGATTCACTGAAAAATGAATCATGCCTTCTAACATATTTGGCTGATTTGTGAAAATTCATCAATTCATATTTCTCATAAATTGAGTTTCCCCCAACGAATACAAAGTAATGATTTTTAGCAATATTTGATTTGTTAATTCATCAGCCTATAAAACACAGTAGAAGCAATTAGAAGCACCAAAATTGAAGGGAAGCATCCCCTGTTTCTTCTCTACAAACCCTCCAAATTTGGTAACAGTTGGGTTTCCCCAAATGAGTTTCTAAGGACACTTTCCTAGGTGCCCCCACTTAGATTTATGATACTCACTCTCAGTCTTCACTAAATCTACAGAGATTGTAGAGCAGTGATGGTGAACCTTTTAGGGACCAAGTGCCCAAACTGGAATTCAAAACTCACTATTTTTTTTTTTTTGCAAGGTGCCAGAACAGCAATTGAACCTGAATACAGGTGGCTGTGAAGGGGTGATATTGGGTGCCCACAGAAAGAGCTCCAAGTGCCATAGGTTCACCAACACTGTTGTAGAGGAAAGTTGGGAGAAGCACTTTCTTTTAGATGCCCTATTTGAGGATACATAGTTTGGACTTCTGAACCCCAATCTTAACCAAACTTGCAGGATTTGTAAAGGAGAGGCCAAGAAAAGCCATTTTATTTTAAAGGGGAGATGAATCAATTCATTAATTCATCAATTCATCACTGGAAATTTGTCAGTTCATCAATTCATTGATTTCTCAGCCATGAGAAATAACGAACCATGATGAACCACCGTTTTTCAAGTTCATCCCCATCTCTATTTGCGATATGTTTGAAAAGCAACCCAGTTTAGACCAATATAGTAGATATTAATATCTCATATGACCAGAAATATGAACTTCATCATGTAATAGTTGCAGCAAGGACATTGTATGTGAAATTTTGGAAACAACCAGAAGTGCCAACAGAGAGAAACCTCCACGAAAAGATAAGAGAATGTATTGAAATCGACAGGCTCTCTGGTTTTCTAAAGGGAGACTACGAAGAGATTTCCAAAAAAAGATGGCAAAAAGTAACAAACTTATTAGTATTGTGATACTATTTGGTGATTTGTTAATATGCTAAATTGTTATTTTTGACTTGATATACTCAATGTAATTTTTATAGTGTATTCCCCCCTCCTCCCCCACATTCCCCCCTTCTTCTCCCCCAAAACCCAATAAAATTACTTAAATAAAAAAAAAGAAAAGCAACCCATAGAATGTGTAGGTTTTCTCTGAGAAAGGCCAAAAACAGAAAAACAAACACAAGGGCTCTCCATCTTGTGGATGGAAATAAAATCTCCCATTTTCCGCCTGAACCGTGCCATGGCAAATATGATCAGAATTCGCACCCCAAACCTCAGTCCTCCACTACAGCACTGAGATACAAATGTAGAATTTAATGATAATAACTATTCAGGACCTCACTACTTCATAGGGCATCTCCTGCCAATGAGAATTGCCCTTAATACCTATTCTTCCCAGGCAAGGTACTTGAGGGCACTAATTCTGAGAGAAGTCCAATAGAGATAAAATGAGAAATTGGACCTTCTGGACAATTGCTCTGCACCTGTAGAGCTATCTTCCTGTTGTGTTTCCGGAACAGAAGGAAACTCCACGACGGGTGTAATAAAACAGACGTTTATTGCAGATTCACCAGCAGCATGCTTCCAAGAAAAGGGGAGGACAAGAGACATGGGTGAAACCGCACCCCACCCTAAATACACACTCACTCTAACCCATTATCACAATTGCTTCCAAATGGTTAGGTCTTGCCCCAGGCAAGAGAGGAAGCCTAGATCCTAATCCCCCACAACTCACAACTATCACATACACAACCCAATACACAACACTGCCCCTGAAATATGCCTGACCCCTTCCCTGGGATCCCTTAAACCAACTTTGAAAACATGGACGTTTACGCCAGCATTCCCGTAGAAGAGAACATAAATGCAGGGCTTTTGCCCACCAATTTAAGCCCTGTGATTTTACTCTGCCCACCTATAATTTTAACATTGCTGTACTGGTTTTAGATGTCTTGTTGATTTGTTATTTAACATATTTAATTTTTTTCACTTCATTACTTGTTACTCTATGCTTGTGCTAGCCTTGTAAATTCCCCAGATGGGCAG
>JAHTLZ010000204.1:4750702-4773569 GCA_023846285.1 Phrynocephalus versicolor | reverse complement strand
TTATTATTATTATTATTATTATTATTATTATTATTATTATTATTATTATTATTATTATTATTAGAGATGGGCACGACTCAAAAAAATTGTGTTTCGTTTGCCGTTTGGTTGTTTAGGGGTCCGTTTTGGTTCGTTTTCGTTTTGTGAGGTTTTTTGCAAAAAATTCATTTCGTTTTGTTAGGTAATGAAACGAAAAAATGAAAACGAAAACAAAAAATTGCTGTTTCGTTAGCATTCATTACAGTTCAATGTATTTGCCGTAACGAAAACGAAGCGGTCGACAAAATCTTTCGTGTTGTGGGTCATTTCGTTTCATTTTGGAGTCAAAATTCGTTTTTCGTTTTGTTATGTAATGAAACGAAAAAACAAAAACAAAAATGAAAAATTGCTTGTTTTGTGCCCATCTCTAATAATAATAATATACCAGGTGATAGTAGAGTCACTCAGAAACAATTTGAAAAAATTACCCGATATCAGGATCTGAAAATTGAACTTCAGAGACTCTGGCATAAACTAGTACAGGTGGTCCCAGTGGTAATCGGCACGCTGGGTGCGGTGCCTAAAGAGCTAGGCAAGTATTTAGAAGAAATTGGAGTTGACAAAGTCACCATCAGTCAGCTGCAGAAAGCCGCCTTACTGGGATCTGCTCGCATAATTTGCCGATACATCACATAGTCCTAAACACTTGAGAAGCGTTTGACTAGTGATTTGCAATACAAAATCCAGCATAGTTAGCTGTGTGGTTAATAATATTAGTAATAATAAGTTTTAAAAAACAGCACCAAAGGTTAGATAACTGAAAAGCTCTGAAACCCTGCTCGGTCTGTACTGAAATAAATGACGGGAGAAGTCTGAAGTGCATTACCTGTAAATAAGGCACTGGCTTCTGGGAGCCCTATCGCTGAACAGCTTCAAAGGCCACTTGAGATCTAAACATTATTTCAGCTGTATATATGGGCATCTCTTGGGAATATTCCAGGGAGGAGGCTTTGAGCTTTGTTAATCAGAGGTAGAAATCTTTATTACCTCTTTACCTTGAAGAGAAGCTGCCTAGATGCCTGAAGCACATCCGATCTCGCTTGATTTCAGAAGCTAAGCAGGGTTGGCCCTGGTTAGTACTTGGATGGGAGACCACCAGGGAATACCAGGTGCTGTAGGTGCCTGGAGTAGGAACTGGACAACCACTCCAGTACTCCTGCCAAGAAAACTCCATGGACATGGAGTCACGTAGAGTCGGTCATGACTGTAACGACACAACACACGCACAAACACACACCTTGAAGAGAAAGGGACAAGGGACCAAAGATTAGAAGAAGCTCAATCCTTTCTCTTTTCCCGTTCGAAAAGATTCATGTAATACATTCTTTACTACAATATTTCAATCCCTCCAGCACCATTGCCTCGAAAAACCCAGAGCTAAATGGGGAAGGTCTGGGGCCTGCCATTTCTGTGCTCAAACGAGTGTAAGGAGAAATGCTCATAAGCCAATATTTGTCCTGCATCTCTCCCTCTTTGCCTCTTGCCTGGAAGCGAAATGTATTTAGTTTGGGAAAGCTTTATATACTGAGACAAGGGCACCAACAGTGCTTTAAAAAAACTTTCCTTCAGACGCATCCACAATTTAAAGAGTGGAACTGAATGAATCCATTACCTGTGTTGACCTGCATTACACTCAGAAGTGAGGCAGCTGAACGGTACACAAAGATATCGAGCTGATACAATACTTACATTGCCATTTATTTTCCCTCACATGGTGGCTCTACACATACCCCATCTCGTAAATCTTCCTGGGGTATTGCAAAATTGGACTTTCGGCTCTGAAGCAAAAGCAACTCCTTTGATGTAAAACAGGCATCCTTTCATAGCCACTTCCCAATTCCATTGGAGACGGCGGGATTAAAAAGACTAAAACCAACAGAGCTGTGCCAGTAATTTCTCAGAACGCCTTTTTCTCCATGATAAGTTTTTTTTTTCAGAGATTTCTTTTCAAAGCCCATTGAAAGGAGGAGGAGGAGGAGGAGGAGGGTGTTTTGGATAATTTCTGTTGCTTTCATCATACTCTTAGAATTACAGAGTTGTGAGGGTCCCTATGGATCAAGTCCTGCCCCTGTGAAGGAGGCACAGTGGGGAAACTGCCAACCTCTTGGTCCACAGCCAGAGACTTCAACCCCTAAGCTATCCAGCAGCTTTCTCCAAGTGCAATGGACCCTCGTATAACAAACGGTTTTTATGACATAAAACTGTGCAACATAAAAAACTCCGGAGATAGGGGAAATTTGCTTAACAGAATCATCTATGGCAGGCATGTTCGAACTTTGGCCCTTCTGATGTTTTGGACCACAACTCCCAGAATTCCAAGCCTGTATTTCCAATAGCAAAAGACTGTGGGAGTTGTGGTCCAAAACATCTGGAGGGCCGAAGTTTGGAATGCCTAGTCTATGGGGTGAATCCGTACAATATAAAAATGGCCGCGATTAGGGATTACTCCAGGCCTGCCCAAAGTCTGGCCTGGGGGCCAAATCCGGCCCGTCAGGCCATTCTGAGTGGCCTGTGGCTGGCTGGCCCGGCCCTCCCTCCCCCTCCTTCGCCCCATTTTTTAAAAAAAAAATATTCTGCCAAAAGTGACACCGCTGGGAAGCTTGGGCAGCTGGGCGGCTGGGCGGTCTGCCGCCACCAGCACGTCAGGGGAATGTGTGGAGGTGCGCAGGCCAGCGCCACCGCCAAGGAGCTTTGAGCTTGGGAGCTTGGGGGGGTGCAAGGTCGCACAGATCGCCTCTTCCAAGGGGCGACCTGTGGCCACGGTTCCCTGTACTTCCTTTGGTCCCCACCTTCCTTCATTCCTCCCTCCCTCCCTTGGTCCCCACCTACCTACCTACCTCCCTTCCTTGTTCCCCACCTTCCTTCCTTCCTCTCTTGGTTTCCACCTCCCTCCCTCCCTCGGTCACTGCCTTCCTTCCTGCGGGTGGGGTTGCAAGGGGTCAGTGGGTGGGTCTTATGGGTCAGTGGGTGGGGCTTGCAGTGGGGTGGCAGGGTCGAGGAGCAACTGGCCCCTGACACATTCTCAGCCACCAAAACTGGCCCTCCTTACAAAAAGTTTGGGCACCCCTGGATTACTCTGTTAGGGATTACTCAGCCTCATGGGGCAGTGGTTAAATAACTGTACTGCAGGTAAAACTGTGCTCACGACCTGAGGTTCAATCCCAGGTAGCAGGATCAAGGTTCACTCAGCCTTCCATCATTCCGAAGTCAGTAAAATGAGTACCCAGTTTGCTGCGGGGGAAATGTATTGCCTGCATACTGTGATTAAAACTGTAAACTGCCCAGAGACTACTTGAAGTGGTATGGGGTGGTATATAAGCAGAACACTTTGCTTTGCTTTTTTTCGAAGCATTCCTATGGGAAATTTGTATAAAGGAAAAATTGCTTAACATAATTTCATTTGGAACGAATTAATTCCTTTATACAAGGTACTACTGTGTTGTCCAATTGTGTGTACAATGGAAGAGGGAACACCATTTTCCCTCCAACAATAACCTTGACAAACTCCAGGTCTAAGGTGCCATAAAAAGTGCAAAATGGCTGCAAAGATACTAACAGCATTGCTGATGGCCAGGGTGTGAGCCGTTCTCATTAAATATCTCCTGCTTAGTGACTGTTTGTGCTTTGTCCTGAAGGCAAATCTGCGTCAAGTGGAATTTCCAAAAGATTCCAGATAGCATGGGTCTCCCCTCCTTCCCCACACTCAAATCATGCTCTGGAATTGCCTGATTCCACACAGGAATTTTACAGCCCTGGCATATTCAGTGTCTAAGTACTGTCAGAAGTACTAACCAAGATTTGCTGAAGGTCAGTGAGATTTCCTATGAGAGTTCTCTCCTGGTTGAACTCTCCACGGGGAAATCTCCTTATGACTTAAGGGGAAATGGGTTTTCATTCCCTTCCTGCTTCTTCGGGACATTGATGAGCAATGGGATTCACATTCCGAGCTCCTCAGGTTAGATATAAATATTTATTTATTTATTTTTGTATTTGTTGACCGACCAATTTTCTCTCAAGAACTCCGGGTGGTGTACAACAGATTACCAACAAACAATTTCCCAGAAACCCAACCCAACAGAGAATCAAATACAAAATAAAAAATAAAAAGCAACGTACAACATACAGCACAGGATCCGTCAAGAAGGCCAGGAGAAACGATTCAACAACTGACAGACAAGCCAATATGAGTTCTCAATGCCGACAAAAAACTTATAGGGACAACGTGAAGCAACAGATTCCTCCCACTGCCAGTGATGAGCCCTACAGCCAAGGATCCACTGCTAAATTTATCTCATCTATTGAAAATCTGGGTGGACTGCCACTCCATTTTTCTGCCTCAACACATGTTTCAGAATTTGAATGGGTAACCAAGGTGAAATAATATCAATGGTCACAAAGGAATACCAGAGCTAGGGGACATCCACTCAGACTAAGGATTGGGAGAGTGAGAACAGACAAAAGAAAATATTTTTTTTTTACCCAGTGTGTTGTTAGTCTGTGGAACTCCCTGCCACAGGATCTGGTGATGGCATCTGGCCTGGATGCATTCAAAAGGGGATTAGACAGATTCCTGGAGGAAAAGTCCATCACAGGTTATAAACCATGATGGAGATGTGTAATGGGGTACTTCAAGGGCCAGATACAGAAGAATGGTATCAGGAGACAGATGTCTAGTGTTGCGTGCTCTCAAGCACATTTGTTGGGGCCACTGTGAGATACAAGAAACTGGACTGGATGGGCCTTTGGCCTGATCCAGCATGGCTCTTCTTGTGCTCTTATGTTCTTAACATCTAAAATTGCTTCAGTACATCACTGTCAACTAGAGATGGGCACGAAACGAAAAAAATTTCGTTTCCGTTTCCGTTTTTTCATTTCATTATGCAACAAAGCAACAAACGAATTTTGTCTCTAAAATGAAATGAAACGAACAGACAAACACCGGAAATTTTGTCATGTGTTTCGTTTTCGTTACGGCAATACAAGTGATCTGCTTTAAATGCTAAAAAAACACAAAAAATGAAATAAATGGGAACAAAATGGTAACAAAATGAACAAAAACGAAAATGAATTTTTTGCAAAAAATCCCGAAAAATGGAAATGAAACAAAACGGACCCCCTAAACGACAAACAACAAATGAAATGCCATTTTTTTAATTCGTGTCCATCTCTACTGTCCACAATTGGGAGCAGTCAAACAAACCAGATTGCCCCATTCAGTTTAGACCAAACCTGGTGCCACAAATACTCAGAAAACCAGGCTTTTGCCCAGCATATGAATGTATCAGTGTCTGAACGTGATCTGCAGGAGAACGTTCCATGAAACAGGTACCATATTTGAAAAGTCTTGCTCTTGCAAAATCACTGCTGAATGATACTGCTAAGTGTAGGCAAAGATTCTGATGTTGATCAGAGAGCATACGGTGGAAGAAGTTGGATTCTGAGACCCCAAGTCATTTCACAGTGGCATGTTGTGAAAAAAATGAGCACGAGAACCTATTCAGGTGATCATGTCTGCACTCTGACTGCACCACCATTAGAAAGGCAACGGGTATTTAACAGTGCCCATCTCCCTTCCATCAAACCACTTCAGTCTATGAGCACACTCTTCACAAGATTTGAAAATTGCTCCACTGCAGAAGAAAAATTACAGAACGAGAATCCAGAGGGAAACAGCTGTGATAAAATGTATACCTATTGCTAGACACCATCTCAATGGACTAAGTATTAGCCAAAGTTTCTTAAGCCATTATGAATTGTGATAACTATGTTAGCTGCTGTTATTTGCTTCCCCAGCTAACCGGACTCCTCCTTCCAGAAACAAGGCTCAAAGGTAGAGTCTGTCATTCTCTACATTTCTCTACATCAGTGATGGCGAAACTTTTAGAGAGCGAGTGCCCAAACTGTGATTCAAAACCCACTAATTTTTCACAAAGTGCCAATATAGCAATTTAACCTGAATACTGGTGGCTGTGAAGGGGCGATGCTGGGTGCCCACAGAAAGGGCTCCGGGTGCCACTTTTGGCACCCGTGTCATAGGTTCACCAACACTGCTCTACATTCTCACATGCTATTTCTGCTGTTGTTTTCTCTAATCATTGTCCTTGATTAGATGACTAGACTTCAAAAGAGAGGTCATAAATCATTACTAGTTGTGAAATGTAACCAAGCACCACTCTCCCTTTCTGATTTGTATGAATGTTTTACCATGTAGTCTTTGCATTCCAACTAAAAGCAGACATACTCTGCGGAAGCTGATATTAAAATATATGAATTAATCTTTAAGGTGACACATCTTTTGCTTTTGAGTTTGTGCGTCTTTCTGTAAGATCTTGCAACTCACTTTACAGAGCATGCTGTATGTCTGCTTGCAATTTCTATTTGGGCCTGCATTTTCAGTCACTAAGGCTGATACTTCACATCCATCTCATCACTGTTCGCGGTCCTGCTGGGGACCGGTACGAAGAAATCTAAACGCATGTCCATTGCGGGATGAAGGGAGTTGGTCCTGACCACGCCCCCTGAACTGCGATCTAAGCGGGATGAGAGATTCTCCTCCCTGGCCTCGGGAATCTCCTCATCTCGCTTCTCGTTCCGATATGAGAGCCCGTGAGGTCAGTCTCCTCCCACAACGTGCCATTCTCCATCTAGTGGCAGGAGTGTGAAGTGCCATTTGCCAGTCCATTCCCTATGGAGTCAGCAACGCAGTGCAGAGAGATTAAAAGACAAATGCTTCAAACTTACTCCATAACGCATTGAAAGCAAGGCTTCGGAGAATTGAAACATCGAAAAATGGAAGGTCGGGTCATGAAAAAAAAGGAGAACAAAGGCATGGAATTTCACATCTCATCACGGAACGAGGACATGCAGAAACAGTCATGCCGGTATCATCAAGCACGACCGTGCGTAAACGGGAACAGGGATAGAACCGCAAGAAGACTACGTGACTGCAACCGACATCAACATGCAACAAACTTCCTCCCAGCACGAGAGTGGTCGTGAAGTAACCGTCTAAGTTGCCATAAATCAGAAGTAGAGACTTCTCTGCCCTGCTTTTTTGTCTGACTGAGAGATCAGCCAAGAGGGCAGGACAGAGAGGCCTGAGCTGTGATCAGGATTGGAAGATCAGTTGAGGGGGTGCAGGACGCTAGCGGGGGGGGGGAGAGCTGGGAAATGGCTGATTAAGCCAGAAGAAGTAGGGGAGGGCACGAGCACCAGGACCTGTCCTGCCACCTTTGGAGCCCATCTTGAGTTGGAAGAGACTTGATACCCCATAACAACAACAACTTCAATCACAAGCGCTCTTGTTGACGCCTGCCTGCTTCCCTGATCCCAGGCAACCTGCAACAATTCTTCCCCTTAATCCACAGAAGATAAGGGATTTCCACAGCTCATAATATATGCCCTCCCAATAATTGAACAGTATTATCAACAGTACTGCCATTTGCGTTGCCTGCTTAATTAACTAGCTAGCAAACAAAAGCCATTAGGGCAGCCCATTATTGTTTTTTTCCTCCTAATGAGCTGCAGCATTTTTAATTGAACTATTGACCAAGAATACCATCTAAGTTTTTTTAAATAAGTTATTTAGGTGGTGAGGGAGAATGATAGGTCATTTAATTTCACTTCTGTATGCAAACTTTATTAAGTATATTATTAGCAAAAGCATCTTTGCATGCCCGAGAACCCACGTAGTGTGATAAACAAAGACATTCAGGCAGATTTGTGGAGCTGATGAAGTAGATACATCACCTCTACTTGGTATGAGTACGGCCATGGAATGGGGGTGTCCTGGGAGATACACAGAGACCACACAGTCATACTGCTACACGTCTCTCCCCCATATCTGAGACAGTGTTCTAACTTTTCAGATTAAAGACAACCTAAAGAGCAGGTGGCTCAGTCCAGGCCAGTGGTTCTCAACCTGTGGGTCTCCAGATGTTCCTTGACTGCAACTCTCAGAAATCCTGGCCAGCTCAGCTAGTGATAAAGACTTCTGGGAGTTGTAGTCCAGGAACATCTGGGGACCCACAGGTTGAGAACCACTGGTCTAGGCTGTTGCAGCTGTTGTGAGCCATGTCTGACAGTCATCCATGCCTAATCCTGACCCTGGATTTACGGCTGCCTTCCCGGTTCCCTTTCCACACACAATAGTGACCGGAAATGCCTTCCACAGCACAACCACCCCTCCACATTTCACTGGGTGATTTCGAGCTCTTTCCCAAACTAGATGGAGAACGTGGAAAATCTACATGAAATCTAGATGGAGAACGTGGAAAATATACATACTGTAACCGTTCTGATAGCTTGGCTAAATTAACACTACATATATGACCTTCCCTCCCACCCAATCAATCAATCTATCTATCTATCTATTAGAGATGGGCACGACTCAGAAAAACTTTTTGTTTTCGTTTTCGTTTTCATCTAGGGGTCCATTTTGTTTCGTTTCTGTTTTCGTGAGCTAATTTTCAAAATTTTTCATTTTTGTTTCGTTACGTAACGAAAATGAAAAACGAAAATGAAAATGAAAATTTTTTCGTTTCTTCCCATTTAGCTCCATTAAGTGCTTTTCCAGGAACGAAAAATGAAAAATGACTCAAAATTAGTCGTTTCGTTTCCGTTTTCGTTCCATTTTTGAACCGTTTTTCGTTTTTCGTTTCGTTACGTAATGAAAACAAAAAATGGAAACGGAAACAAAAATTTTGCTAAGTCGTGCCCATCTCTACTATCTATCTATCAATCAATCAATCAATCAATAACATTCTCCAGTTTTAATGGGAAAGTGGTAATCTAGCTAAGCTATCAAAACAGTTACATTTTCCACTGGAGTCAAAGAGACACAAAGCTTGATTGATTTAAGGAACTGAAGATTAAAGAGAGTGAATGAATTTGTTAAAACAACCTTTCCTTTAGAAGCGAACAACTATAAAAGTGATGTAGCTCTGGACCCTTCACTGGGTAGGCAAATTCTGGGTTGAAGTTGAGATAGCTTTGTAACAGTAGCAACTGGTGTTGCTTCTGCTATGTATTCCCTCTACCACTTCCAGGAAAACTCTACCATTATTGTTTTAGACCTAAGTTACTGATTTTTCAGTTCTTTGGACAGAATGCTGCCCAAAACAAACGTCTCACACACCCTTTTACTCCATATAAGAGATCAAGCCTAC
Organism: Phrynocephalus versicolor; assembly: GCA_023846285.1. Classification (NCBI taxonomy): domain Eukaryota; kingdom Metazoa; phylum Chordata; class Lepidosauria; order Squamata; family Agamidae; genus Phrynocephalus; species Phrynocephalus versicolor. Next base: position 4,764,363 of record JAHTLZ010000204.1, on the reverse strand, counting down.
CTTCCAAAAATCCTTCACTTTACAGTGAATTACTCCATGCAAGTTTTTTTCAGGAAGGAAGGAAGGAAGAAAGAAAGAAAGAAAGTTTCAATAGATGAAACTGTAAAAAAATTGACAACAAATAAACAAAAGTAAAAAGTGACCTTATAAAGGCCAGAAAAATCCTTAGTGAAATTATCCAGCAATAAACACATAGGAAGAAAAGGAACTATAATAATCATTTCAAAGGAATAGCTTCCCTATAACCCAAGAAATCAAATGGAAATTTATAGCAGGATGAAGAAATCTGATGGATCAACAGGGAATGTGTTATCTGTTCAGGATAAAATAAAAACATGAAGGCAAGATATATTGAAGAACAATGTGGAAGAAAAGCAAGCTTTTGTCAGAATCCTTTGAGGAGCAATGTTTTGGTGAAAATCCTGCAGTTATAAAAAGTGACTGAAAGCTGTTTTCAAAGCAATTGGAAGAAACAGATCATCTGAAGAAGATGGGATACCAGTAAAGCTATTTCAAGCTACACTGACTGGATCTGTCAAAGTGCTAACAAGACTATGCCAATAAATAGGAGAAACAAAATAATGGTTCACAGACCGGAAAATATTCCTATAGATTCAAGAGCCAAAGAAAAGCAATGCCAAAGATTACAACAAATATAAGAATATTGCACTATTCTTAAGTAAAAGGAAAGAGCTCCTAAAGACCTTTAGGAGACCACATATAGAGCACAAAATGCCAAATATTCATGCTGGGTTCCAAAAAGAAAGAAGCACTAGAGATCATATTAGAAATATACATATCTCATCTCCCAACGGATGAGATGATTATTAAAAAAATAGTAGAATGTGCAGAAATGGACAGACTAACCAGAAGACTAAAAGGGCAAGCAGAATCAACTTTCAGTCTGTTTCGTTTCGTTTCCGTTTTCGTGAGCTAATTTTCAAAATTTTTCATTTTTGTTTCGTTACGTAACGAAACTGAAAAATGAAAACAAAAATGAAATTTTTTTCGTTTCTCCCCATTTCCAGTAACAAAAAACGAAAACTGGCTCAAAATTAGTCGTTTCGTTTCCGTTTTCGGTCCATTTTTGAACCGTTTTTCATTTTTCGTTTTGTTACGTAACGAAAATGAAAAACAAAAATGAAAACAAAAATTGTGCTAAGTCGTGCCCATCTCTAGTCACCAGCACTAATCATTCCTTCCTTGCCTCTGAATTCAAAAAGAGCCAGTCTTCTTTGCTACAAACTTTTCCCCTTTCCTTTGCCTGTTGGAGTAAATCAGTCTGTTGAAGTAAATAATTTTCTTCATGCCCGCTGCTGCAAGCAGTCTTGCGTATTCTTAGCTTGCTGTTACATCTGTCCAACTGTTAAGTAAATGAAATCTTTTTATTCATTCTACTTACTAATGTCTCAGAGTGTGCTCTTGAAATTGTAAACACAGCTGATGAGAGCAAGGGGTGGACTGCGCTGGAGAACTTGAAGCTAATTCTGCTCTGTGAATTCCTGCCCTTCTCCTGCACAGCCAGGGGAAATTAACTGAAATTAAAAACTCTGCAACAGCGACCCCTCTCAGCAGCAGGAAGAGGGAATCAAAAATATCTGCAGGCAATAGTAATATTAATAAAAAATAACTGCAAGAAGAAATCAACAACTACATATGAATTAGAAAAGAAAAATGTGTTTATTCCTAGCATGCTTTGTGTTTTGTTTTGTTTTTGAATTTAGAAAGATACTACCTTATCTACTGTGGCTGCTGCTGTCACCTTCCTGCAATCTTGTACTTTTGAAAGGGGTATAGCCATGTTAGCCTGTGCAAAACTTTTGCCTGCAATCATGCTCACTCATACACTTCTTACATCCCATTGATTGCAATGATGGCTTACAGTTCATTTCCCAGATAGCAGTAATCACTGTGTTTGAATAGGTAAAACAAACTGTGGATGTAATGCATTTCAACCATAGCTCAATGTTCCTTGCAACAATGACAAAACCATTCAGTCTCACCACCATCCCTACCATCATCATAATTTGCTCTCACTCTCTGGGGCCATCATTATCCCTCTCTGACTTTATCATATTACTTACTCGTAAGACCTAAGTGATGGTAAAAAAAAGAGCAGCCAGGATGATTCTCTAGAAAGCAAAGCGTTTTTACCTGCTAAATGTGGGTCAATATCCCCAATGAAATGCTTAGATTTTTACTGCCACCTGCACTGTTCATTGGAGATCTAATCATGGCCACTGTGATGGAAAGCAAGTGATTCATGAATATTTATGATTTTAATTTGATTATCTAATCAGATAGCTCATGGGCAGTGCTAGTAGAAGAATATAAACAACTGAACATGCTGGTGACAGATAGGGACTGGTTTGGTCCTGGATGAGGTTAGGAACGGAAAAGATAGGGAATGACTGTAAGGTACTATATGAAACTAAGTGTTCCTGTTAGAGATGGGCATGAAATGAACAATTTTTGTTTCCATTTTTGTTTTTTCATTTCGTTACGTAACAAAACGACAAATGAATTTTGTCTCTAAAATGAAACGAAACGAACAGAAACACCGGAAATTTTGTCGTGTGTTTCATTTCCGTTACTGCAATATGAGTGAATTGCTTAAAATCCTTTAAAAATCACAAAAACTGAAATAAATGGTAATGAAATGGTAACAAAATGAACGAAAACGAAAATGATTTATTTGCAAAAATTCACGAAAAATGGAAACAAACCGAAACGGACCCTCCAAATGACAAATGACAAACAAAATGCCATTTTTTTTAATTCATGCCCATCTCTAGTTCCTGTGCTTGTATACAAAGAGCGAAGAGGTCATAGTAATATATTGTAAAATCTTATTTAAGAATAAAACTGACAACTGCAAAGTATTGCTCATATCCACTTATTTTGTAACATCAATAATTTTTTTCTGTATTTTGAAACTACAAACCACGATGTCTGACTCCTTCAATCTTATAGATAAGTTACATAGTTATACGGTGGTCACAATCATATCCAGGTCCGCAACAGCCATTATCTAAAATGCTTGGTGAAAGCTGTGTTGCACACAGGTGACCATAATCCATCTTATCATTAAACACCATGGGGCAAATCTATTCACGTCACGAATGTGTGATACATTTCACAACTACACCAAACCAGAATCCCATGCAATTGTTATCGTAGATAGCTAGATGCATGGACACGGACATGGATCAGCCAAAAATTCAAAACAGAACAAGGGGGAAAGCAGCATTGCCCAAGCATCAGTTGCTTAAAACGTGACAGAATACTAATGGCAAACCAGGATGCTCATGCTGTCATAAAATGTGCCATAGGTAAAGGTAAGGGTTTGCCCCACTTATGCGTGCTGGTCGTGTCCGACTCTAGGGGCGGTGCTCATCTCCGTATTCAAGCTGAAGAGCCAGTTTTGTGCAAGTCCATGGCCACGTGGCCGGCATGGCTGCAAGGAAACACTGTTTTACCTTCCTGCTTTTTACGGCGGTACCTATTTATCTACTTTCATTTACATGCTTTCGAACTGCTAGGTTGGCAGGAGCTGGGGTGAACAGTGGGAGCTCGCTCCACTGCGTGGCACCCGGGATTCGAACCACCGAGCTGTCGACTTTGCAGTTAGTTTTCAGAGCCTTAGTCCGCTGAGCCACCATGCCCATAAATAGCCCATAAATTCCCTTAGCGGGATAGCTACACATCTGCTCAGGAAAACCAAGACCCTTTTCCCTGCATTGCTTTCCTTGCCAGGTTGTTCTGTGTTTGTTCATATGACGATAGCATTTCCCATTTGCTGTGCCACATACCTAGAAATCTCTCCATATCATTTTCAATCTGCTTGGTCGGCATTAGGAGTCCCTGATGGCGACCTGAGCTTTAGAGCTTATCAGATGAGCTAACATCCCTTTTGAGGGGATATTCGTTCCAGCTATTCTCAGACACGATGAGAAGTTAATCAGTTGCTAGCCTGACCAAAAACCAAACGACATTAGAGGACTGTACCCTGATAGCTTATGCTTCTTGGGAGTGCCCTCCCCAAAATGGGCACAAACTGATTAGAATCCATCTTCAGTTGCACTAATGTACGGGGGCAATTTAATGCAATGCTTTTTCAAATTTTCAAAAGCTCTCTATGTCACTCCATTGCTTTCTATGTGCGTCTTTTAAAAAAAAGCAGTTTTGATGGACATCCTTGAGAGTCTGTGCACAAATATTGCCCCGGTGAGGCATCTGCATTAGGAAAAGGACAGTGTAGAGAAGAAAAATGAATAACTGAATAACCACAGCAAGGGCAAAAGGCAAGCCGTTCCAAAGGAGGGAAATTTCAGCATCCTCCACCTTCCTGGGAAAGCTGCAGAGCACGTTTGTGCAGTTGCCGTTAAATGAATCAGGGCCTTCGAGGTTGGTATCCTGATCCTTGCTGTCCCGTTTCTAAAAACAGAAAGGATCCACATTACTGGAGCCAACCGTGTTTCTTCTCCTTTCGGATGCATACGAGGGGTGCATTTTTCTCATACAGATGAAGCCACGGTTTCTCCAGTCCTTAAAACTGAAACTGGTGTCTCTCCCACTGGTTCTTCCCGTCGGCAGGTTCTGACGAATGCTCAGTTTAACAAGAACTTCTTGCCGCTTCAGTTCCTTGTTGCACCCAGTGCCCTCAATTCAGCTCCCACTTACAGTGACCCTAATATGCCTTTCAATGGGGGACATCTCAGCAGAGGCTTTTTGGCAGTTCCACTCTCCCAGTGAGCTGCCATGGCCAAGGAGGGTTCAGACCCAGAATCCTGTTCCATCCCTCTATCTGCTAACACCACCCTGAGAATCACTTACCTAGCCAGGAAGATTACTGAAATTTCCTATTCCTCCCCAAGCTCTGCTTTATTCAGCCTGATTCAGAGAGGCAGATGTGGACTTGAATCTTGAAAGCTCACATTAAAATGTAATACGGAAGTCCCCCGCTACATCGCGGCTCATATATTGCGGTCCTGATATACAGTGGTACCTTGTATAAAGGAATTAATTTGTTCCAAATGAAATTATGTTAAGCAAATTTTCCTTTATACAAATCCCCATAGGAATGCATTGAAAACGGGGTGATCCCATTTTTATGTTTTATGGATTTTCCCCATAGGCGATTATGTTAAGCAAATTTCCCCTATCTCCAGAAATTTTATGTTGTACAAATTTTATGTTATACAAGCTGTTTGTTATACAAGGGTCCACTGTATCTCGGATTTTTCATTTAGAAAATGAAACCTGTATCGAGCCTCTTCCGTCCCCTGCTGCAGCTGGGATTCCACCCCAATCTATCGCCGCTTGCAAACAGGCTTTGTCCAGGAGCCTCTCCCCACCATCCCAGCTACCACCTTCTCCCTTGTCCCCAAAGAGGTCTCCTCGACGGAGCCTCTCCCCACCCCTTCTGCAGCCTGGATTCCCCTGCCCCATTCACCTGGTTTCCAAAGAGATCTTTTCCATGGAGCCTCTCCACTCCCCTTCTGCAGCCAGGATTCCCCCACCCCAATCACCTCATTTGCAAAAAGATCTCCTCCACGGACCCTCTCCCCACCCCTTCTGCAACCAGGAGACCTTTTTGCAAACAAGGTGATTAGAACTGCAGAATGGGAGTAGAAAGGCTTTGTGGAGGAAGCCTCTTTGGAAACAAGGCAAGAGGAGGTGTCCACATATCGCGGAGTTTCCTTTATTGTGGGTGGTCAGAGAACCTAACCCCCCGCGATAAATGGGAGACTACTGTACTTGTTCTTTAAGGATCCACAAGATTTTTCCCTTATTTTGCTTGCTTGTTTCCCATTGTTTTATTTCCAGACACATGTCTGTCAGGCTTGCAGGAGAAGCATTAGGAGAGGCGTGATAGGGGAAGCTGCGATGGGTGTATGGACTCCAGTTGCTTCATTGCGTTACTCAAGCATGACTTACATGGGGAGGGGAAAGAACATTACCGAGGTTTGTTTATTTTTTTATTTTTAAAAGCAGTATCGCTGACCTCTTGCTGTGCAAAGCTTAGCTAGCACCAGATGTTCACTCTCATAGGTTCCCAGGCCGCTTTACCTCAGGTAACCTTGCAATCCATTCCTAAAAAGATGGGTGATTAAGAAAAGGGCGGGAAGAGCCAGTGAATTGGACGTAATGTTAGTGGAAAGAGAGCTGATCTGTCAAAAAGCTAGTTGAAAGAGCCTGCTCCCTTTCTTCTTAGCAGCCTAGGACAAAAATCCACCAAGTGCAGCCTTCAGCCCTAGGTGGGCTGCAATCTATAGAATTTCTCACCACAGACTATGCTTCAAATGGAAATCCTTACTCATTAAATTCATTCAAGTGAAATTAAGGGCCTTTTCACACGACCCCTAAGATCTGCGGGCCACTTAAATTCGGACCAGAGATCTTGGGGGGGGGGGTCGTTGCTCTTCCTGCGTCCCCACCCCTCCGCACTTCCTTGCTCCTGTCTGCATGAGGGGAGGGAGAAAAAAAAGAGAGGAAAAAATGCAGGCTCACCTCCGAAGCCACCCGGAGCCCCGTCGTTGTCCTGATTCCTTCTCTTAAAGGGGCGGAAGGCAAAAAAAAAAAAAGAGCGAGGAGAGCCTGGCACTCACCAGATTACATCCGGATCTGGGGATTTTCACCCTCCGAGAGCAGGTACATGAAAAGTGTGCTGAGACGCGCTTAGGTGGGCATGGTCGCACTTAATTTCCTGCAAACTCAGGAGCTGGTGGGGAAAATTGTAAGCTCCGGAGCTGGCAGCCATTTGCGGCGGAGTTTAGGGGTCGTGTACAAATAACCTAAGCGTTTTCAAGTACCTTGTAATCAGGCAAGGTTATGAATTTTTTATGTTGTACTGAATTTTTTATGTTGTACAGATTTTATGTTATACAAACTGTTTGTTATACAGTTGTTTTCATGCAACCCCTTGCTTTTCAAACTCATGTTGCTGCTGAAAGAAAGAAAAAAAGGCTAGTTTGTTCGCTCTCCTGCAGGAGCAAAAAGTGTCATGGCAGGTGACAATTGCCTGGCAGAGCGCTCATGAGATTAACTTTTTTTTAAAATTGAGGATATGAAAATCTGTCAGTTGCTGTATATTTCGGCCTTCTTTTGTTAAAGGTTTCCAGATGTGTATTTGTATTTTTAAACTTGCATTTGGCGCAGAAGGTTTTGCATTTGGTGCATAAAGCCTCATATTTGTGTGCAAAATACATGGCATTAGCACACAAGTTAATATTTGGCAGAAAAAATGCTCTTCTTCACGTGCCATGTCCTTGTAGAATGTTGGCAATCAGTAGCCTGAACTGGTTTCTATCTAAAGCTATTCTAAACAGAGCAGCTATGCTCAATGTGGATCATTGGCTTGATTTCTTAAGCCAGAATGTTCTTCTATGCCCTGGGCCATGCTTCCCATCTATTTTTCATTGAAGAATAACTGGCAGAAGATGATATTTCTTATTGTGCATTATGTGTCCAAAATACTGCAATTTTCTTCTCATTACAATACTGAGGATTTCTAACTTTTTATTCATGCACTATAATACAGGCACATTAGTGACTCTGGCTGTCCAAGGTATCTTCAGATTTCATCTTTTATTCATTCATTCATTCATTCATTCATTCATTTTCAAATTATCACACAGCAAATAAGATAACTACGCTGGATTTTGTATTACAAATCACTAGTCGAACGCTTCCCAAGTGTTTAAAACTATGTGATTTATCAGCGAATTATGCAAGCAGATCCCAGTAAGGTGGCCTTCTGCCGCTGACTGATGGTGACTTTGTCAACTCCAATTTCTTCTAAATCCTTGCTTAGCTCTTTAGGCACCGCACCCAGCATGACGATTACCACCTGGACCACCTGTACTGGTTTATGCCACAGTTTTCTTGAAGTTCAATTTTCAGATCCTGATATTGGGTAATCTTTTCAAGTTGTTTCTCGGTGACTCTACTATTACCTGGTATACTAATATTAATGATCCACACTTTTTTCTTCTCCACAATTGTAATATTCGGGGTATTATGCTGCAAAACCCTGTCTGTCTGTATTTGGAAATTCCAAAGTAATTTTGCATGCTCATTTTCAATCACTATGATCCCACCAGTTCTTTGCTACAGGCAGATGATAGTTGTGACACAAATTCCAGTGGACCATTTGAGCAACTACATTATGATGCTGTTTGTAATCAGTCTGAGCAATTTTCTTGCAACAACTCAATAGATGGTCGATAGTTTCATCTGCCTCTTTACAGAGTCTACACATGGGGTACTCAGCTGATTTTTCTATTCTAGCCTTAACTGCATTTGTACTAATAGCTTGTTGTTGTTGTTGTTGTTGCTGCTGCTGCTCCTGCTGCTCCTGCTGCTCCTGCTGCTACTGAAGATAATACTTGTGATAAAAATGTGCTGGTCTTTTGACTCCCATAGAGAGAGAAAAACAATCTGTAGCTATTGATCACCTTTTCAGCAGGGTACAGTTGACACAATTTTAAACATCAAGGATGAGAACATATGCAAATATTTCTTCCACTTTTAAGGCAGAGTACATCATTGGTTGATTTGTATTCCTAATATGGGAGATAAACAAATGTATAGTACAGCAAAGTGTCATCAATTGATGGTGACCAACTTGGCTGGTGGAGTCACTTCTCCTTTTATGTATTACCTTTTCCAAACCAATTTAATTCTTTCCTAACAGGAGAAAAACATGAAGTCATTAACTATTTCGTTTTCCTTTTCATTCTGCCTGTCCTTTCCTGAACATCCATTCTAAGGTCAATGAACTCAGAATGCAAGCTGAGGACAAGGAGGCTATAATAGTTATGATGCATTCCTTTCCCTCCCTAGCCTCCCTCACAAGAGCATCTCATTCACTTTCTCATCTTTCTACTTGTCTCTGAACAGATACTGGCAAGAAGCCATCAACCAGGAAGGTTAAAGTGTTCTGCTTATATACCGCCCCATACCACTACAAGTGGTCTCTGGGCGGTTTACAATTTTAATTACAGTGTGCAGGCTACACATTGCCCCCCCCAGCAAGCTGGGTACTCATTTTACCGACCTCGGAAGGATGGAAGGCTGAGTAAATAGCCCAAAGAAGTTGCATTCCCCTCTACAAACCCTTCTTTGGAGGTTTTTAAGCAGAGGCTGAATGGCCATCTGTTGGGGGTACTTGGATGGGGGTTCCTCATAGTAGGGGGTTGGACTGAATGGCCGTTGAGGTCTCTTTCAACTCTGTGATTCTATGATTCAAACCCTTTCTTTAAATTGCTCCGTTCAAGTTGGGTGACCTTAAGCTCTCTGATGTTCCAGTCTATCAGCTATTTGTGTTATCAGTTCCTAAGGTTTTATTAGATCTTCCCAAAATCTAGTTCCTCCTTTGTCTTGACAAACCCTGATCATAACCCTGATCAAGCTCGCTAGGGAAACAACTTGAAGACTAACAGATTAGGAATCTGCTACCAGCCAGGTGTAGCCACAGAGCTATTCGCTGGAGAACCTTTTTGGACTACACCTAGGACCACAAATTCCAGTATCCTATAGCTAGCATGGGCAGTGCTATCCCTGCTTTGAGATGCTGCATGTCTTAAATATCTGAACAAGATCAGTGGGTGTGTTGACTGCACTTTTATGCCATTTTTATCCCAGCAGTGAGACTCGAGGCAGCTTTATCCAAGCTTTGTTCAAAACAACTTTAGTTTAAGGGGCCACAAAGTGGCTACTGTATTTTTCCATCTATAGGATGCCCCGTGTGCAAGGCAACCCTCACTTTTCTAAGCCAAAATTACAGTTTTGCAACCGCACCATTCTCTCCTCAGCTTACTTCCGTGTATAAGGCAACCCTGAATTTTTAGTCTAACAATTTTAGAAAAAAAATATATAGTTTTATGTGTGGAAAAATATTGTACTTAGCCCCTTGTGGACCTTGTCCAGCCATTCCTCAGCTGTTGTAAAGACAGCAGATAGAACGACTGATTTGGCAGTTTCTTCGGAAGGGGACAGATGCATCTTAGTCAGGTGTGTCAGCTGTGGTCATTCCACCTTGTGTGGCCCTGCTAGGGGTCCTGGCTCATAATGGAGTCTGAGCTCCCCATGGCACTGCTCTCAGCTTCACTGACATACTCAGATGCCTTCACCATGTTAAAGTGTGCATCCAAGAAGGGGAGAATCACAGGTGGCTACTTCACATCCTTCTTTGTTCCGCAACTAGTTGCGTACCATGACAACGTCGGTTGTGATCACATGGTTTTGTCCCTGTTTCAGTGTTCCCATGGTTGTGATGACTTGTCTCGTGACAAGTGTTACCTCACGGTCTTGTACCGTGACAAACACTGAATTTGTCTAGCTTCCTTTTTCCTTTTGGGGAGACTTTAAAAATATTTTTTGTTATTTCACTCCTGAAAAGTAAAAAAAAGACAGTTTTCTGAGAGAAATGAATGTTTTGTTGTGTGCCAGTCATTACTACACAGTGTCTTGTCTCAGAACAGAAAGCATGAACAAAGAGTGACAAGGGAAAACCCTACTCCAGCACCAGGTACAGTATTGTCACACTTAGTACCCATTCCGGGGGCATGGTCGAGACAAATTTCAGTATTTGCGTGATGGACGTGAAGTAACTTTTTTTTTACCGCTCCTAAGCGCAACACTAACAGAGACAAAATGGACTTGAAGTAACCGCCAGAGATCATCTGGTCTAAAACCCTAATAATGAGGGTAATCCATTGCTACAAAATCCCTCATAGGTGGCTCTCATGCCTTTGTTTAAAAAGCTCTTGTGACAGACAGCCTACCGCTTTTCAAAGTAGTCCATTCCTTTGTTGCACTGTTTGTATTATGAGGAATCCCTTCCTATATTGTAATTAGATCCCATTGGCCTAGTTCATATCCTGTGTACCACAGCATGTAAATATGTCCTATCTATGTTCATCTATGTGAGAACCTTTCCTATGTTTTATTGCGGCTATCATATATTCTCTTCTGTAGGCTAAATATATCCAAACGCACCGCCTTTTCTTCCCCTCAGTGTGCACCACAAAGTCTATAATAAGAGAAAGGATAATTGTGGGGCATCAACTCCCTCACCAATGGATAATTAGTTTGCTTCTCCTCACACTTTGCAATGTGTCAGTGTGAGGAAAGTTTCAACTTCAGTTTTCCTTTCATAGCAAGAGACAAAGTCTTAAAGTCAAGTGGTGAAGGAAACAAGGAGCAGTGGCATTCCTGTCTCCTGTCTTCTGATCCAATTATATTGGTCTTATCCTCTTTCCTAGTTCCCTCTTGTTTAAACTGTACTCCTAATCTTTTTAGCTTCCTGTATGTGAAATCTATTATTCCACCCTGACCAATTCCCTTCTCTTCCTCACCTCTTCTAGTTTAACAATAAATCAATTTCCCCTCTTCCCCCCCCCCACACAGAGTACTGCTATATCTGTTCTTCAAGTGAAAAAAAGCTGGCAAAAATTAAATGAAATTAGAAGATGGTCTAGGGTGGAGACCAGAACTTTTGCACAGTAATTGGTTTTTGTGGTATGGCTTATGCTGCGTTTTTCAAAAAGCCTGCATGCTGCTCCCGTTTGCCATATTAATAGAGGCTTTGCAGACATATGTTCGATATTTTCATTGAATAATATGTTATGACATGGTAATCACTGATAAGACTAAGCTCAGCAAAAGACCTTTAGAACGAACTGCACTGGACATGAGCTAATTTGCCAGCAGCCAATTCATCTACCAGAAGAAATGAATTATGCATTGGAAATGTTCGTCCGTGGTGCGTGATCGCAATTAGCCCTTAAACGCCCAACTCTGCATGCCACAGATGCTGCTCCAATATTAAATTAAATGAGCCTTGCAAGGCAGCAGAAATATCAAGGAAAGTTTCGCCGATGTTACACAAAAGGAACTGGATCATTTTGGTGCATGAGAACTAGACTGCTGGATCAGACCAAAAATAGACCAGCTTTTCCCAACCGTAGGTCCCCAATGCTGTGGGATTACACTCGGATCATCCCTGGCCTTTGATCATGCTTGCTACAGATGATGGAAATTATAAGAACATAAGAACATAAGAAGAGCCATGCTGGATCAGGCCAAAGGCCCATCTAGTCCAGCTTCCTGTATCTCACAGTGGCCCCACCAGATGCGTCTGGGAGCGCATGAGACTAGATATCTGTCTCCTGATACCACTCTCCTGCATCTGGCCCTTGAAGTACCCTGGTTTAAAGCCTGGAGATTACACATTTCCATCATGGTTTGTAACCTGTGATGGACTTTTCCTCCAGGAATCTGTCCAATCCCCTTTGGAAGGCATCCAGGTCAGATGCCATCACCACATTGTGTGGCAGGGAATTCCATAGACTTACAACGCGCTGGGTGAAAAAATATTTTCTTTTGTCAGTTTTTACTCTCCCAGCCCTCAATTTGAGTGTATATCCCCTAGTTCTGATATTTTGGGAGAGGGAGAAGAGCTTCCCTCTATCCACTTTACTCATACCCTGCATTACTTTGTATGTCTCAGTCATATCCCCCAGCAATGTCTGAGAACAGATAATTTGAAAAAGCTGTTTCCAACATCAGCCAGGTCATTGCCTCCAGAAAGCATGAGGACAGCAAAATGTCAAAATGTGGTGCCCCTCTTTCTTGCTGTGACGCCATGGCCTGGCTATGTTTCCACAGTGTTTTTCCCCATGATCTGATATTTATTTATTATTATTTGTTTCATTTCTATACCACACCATCTTCCAATAGAAACTCTGGGTGGTTTAGAACGAGAATAAAAACAACAATAGATAACAGGTAACAATACTAGCAAAAAAAGAGGGGAAAACCCTCAGTCAGCAAGAGGCATTGCAGAGGCATATTGCCTCTGAATCTGCAGATGACACAAGCAGACAGTTAACAAGTCTGGTTAAGAATACTCAAAATACAAGTCGCATTACAAGTCTGGTTAAGAATACTCAAGTCGTTAACAAGTCTGGTTAAAAATACTCAAAATACAAAGTTCTACCAGAAATTCAACAAGTGTGCAAATTGAATCAGAATTGGATATCTTGTGCTGAAATAATACAACACATCTGGAATTCTGATATTTCAGAAATGCAAGGGTAGGTGCAGGCATGTTGCTTTCAGCATCTTCTACAAGCTTTGGACAAATGCTTTAATGTAGTAATTGCCTTGCAACAATTGCAAGGTACAACTACTGCATCTCAGAGTCTTTCAGAAGGACTCCTCCATGAGGGGAGAATTTGCAAGGAGTTCTCTTCCACAGCCAAGCACTTCCTAATGGTGAGAACAGCCCTCCCATATCTCTTTGCATGTCACTTTTCTCGAGGGATTTGGAGTACCACTGCTTCTGATCCAATTATATAAGCCTTACCCTTTACCTAGTCCCCTCATGTTTAACTTGTACTGCTTCCTAGTTTGTCTCCTCTGTACAAAGTCAACAATCTTGACTATTGTCATTGATGTTGTCAGCATTCAGGCTAGAAGTCATGAACTGCATGTCAGAAATCATTTTCTGGCACTGACCATCTCTGGAGTTATTTCTTAATTACCAGACAGTTGTAGAGTTAGGCTCTGCTAACATTTAGTAAGACAATACAGAGCCACGAAACATAGTAGTAGTAGTAGTAGTAGTAGTAGTAGTAGTAGTAGTAGTAGTA
>JAHTLZ010000204.1:4702663-4739013 GCA_023846285.1 Phrynocephalus versicolor | reverse complement strand
TTATTATTATTATTATTATTATTATTATTATTATTATTATTATTATTTGTTTTGTTTTTTAATTGATATGAATATGATTTTTGTAAACCGCCTGGAGTTCCTCTATGGAAGACGGGCGGTATAGAAATAAATAAATAAATATAATATTTTGCAGCACAGGAAAGCAACATTCTACAAGGCAATTATGAAAATGGAGGATGTTCCAAACAAAACTAATAACTTTTAAACTGGGCTTCAGACCAGCACCAAATTTGGCACAATAGAAGTAGACAATCCAATCTTGCTTAGTGCCAAATGAGTCAGCTTTGGGGATTTTCCCTTGTGTGGTGTCACTTTGTGGATGGTAATAAACACAAGTGGGTATCCTGGATCCCATTTGGACTGCTTCCATTGGTGTTGTCAATATTCAGACTGTGCTTTGCAATCTAGAGCTAGGTCTGTTTTCCCCTGCTGGTGACGCAAGCAAAATATCGTGCTATTTTATGGCTTTTGGAAACATCAAATCAGCACAATATTCCACATTCATAAACAGGAGTTTGTGTGTGTGTGTTTTTGTTCTTTTTTAAAAAAAGAATTGAATTTAAAACATTATTAGATAGTAGCTAATAATTAAGTGCAGTTTAATGTAAATTTTTAAAGAAAATTATTCTATTGCATTGCCAAAAACCCTATGTTCCATATTCTACCCAACTCTTTAGCTTCTCAGGTTCTCTTCATCTCCAACTCCCCACTGAAAATTCTTAGGCTCTGTTTGAGGTGTTCCCCTTCATCACCGAGGCCTTTCCTTTTCTTCTGAGAATTTGCAATGTTTGTTGTTACTGGATGGCTCACCCTTCCCATTGAAGAGCTAGAATACTGATGCACATTCCATAGCATCACAGCAGTTCAAACCAACCAGCTGATTCACCTTGCATACGGTCGTAAGAAATGCTGGTTTCTGATGTGCTTCTGTGAATATCTAGTTTGAAGTTGTGGTGTTATTTCGGCTGGGGCCTAACACCAACCATGAAGATGAAAAACAATACAAGTGGAAGCACAAGTGAATGGGGATGGAGAGCTGTCTTCCACCCCGTTGTAAAATATATGGTCTGCTAGCACTGTGAGGATAGCACAAAAGGGTCCTCCCTTATGAAGAAAGACTAAAACATTTGGGGCTCTTTAGTCTGGGAAAAAGGCGTCTGAGGGGGGATATGACTGAGACATACAAAATAATGCAGGGCACGAGTAAAGTGGATAGAGGGACGCTCTTCTCCCTCTCACAAAATACCAGAACTAGGGGACATAAACTCAAATTAAGGACTGGGAGAGTGAGAACAGACAAAAGAAAATATTTTTTCCCCCAGCGCGTTGTTAGTCTGTGGAACTCCCTGCCACAGGATGTTTTGATGGCATCTGACCTGGATGCCTCCAAGCGGGGATTGGATAGATTCCTGGAGGAAAAATCCATCACAGGTTACAAACCATGATGGACATGTGTAATCTCCAGGCTTAAAACCAGGGTACTTCAAGGCCCAGATGCAGGTGAGTGGTATCAGGAGACAGGAGACAGATATCTAGTCTCATGCACTCCCAAACGCATCTGGTGGGGCCACTTATGTTCTTATGTTCTTATGATGGTGATTTCAGTTAAAGCAGTATAGATGTACTAATACCGACCACAGAAGGATGGAAGGCTAAGTCAACTATGAGTTGGCTACCGGGGATTGAACCCCAAATCGTGAGCACAATTTTTTAGCTGTAGTACAGGCATTTAACCACTGCGCCACGAGGCTCCTAGAGGGATGTGGCCTGGAATGCAAAGAATATCCCATCCAGTATGAACACGGAACTCCCGAATCAATCAATCTGCAACCCTTGAACAAGCACAGGTTTTGATTTCAAACGTAATACAGTCAGTAAATAAAATTAAAGCAAGATCAAATTGATCCAGTTCAGCTTTCCAGTGTAGCTGCACCCTAGGACAAATCTGCAGTACAGAGTCAGTTCTCTTTTTTTACACTTTGTTTTTAGGATCTTGCTTTTCTGACCTCTCCCAAATATCTACTTCTCTTTTTCTCCAAAATCAAGTATTTTGTGACTCCTCCTTTGCGATTTACTTTCATGCACAATGAAACTTCAAAAAGACCTCCAGCCAGTAATCGAAACCAAATACAAATCCTCTGCAATGGATCTATAAAATAGCATATGTACACAGTCAAGTGGCTCAAAATGCTTGAAGACATATACAGTACACACTTTACAGTCATGTAGAAATCAGAACCATACATTTATGGACATGTTTAGAAAGAAATGGGTTCAGGGGGAAAGTATGTTGGATGCAAACGACAGACATTTCAACCCACAAGATCTTGGTGTGCTGGTGGACAGCTCAATGAAAGTGTCTACCCAGTGTGTGGCAGCAGTGAAGAAGGCCAATTCCATACTAGTGGTCATCAAAACCATCCAACATTATTATGCCATTGTACAAAACAATAGTAAGACTGCACCTGGAGTACTGCATACAGTTCTGGTCATCTCAAAAAGACATAGTGGAACTGGAAAAAGGTGCAGAAGAGAGCAGCTAAAATGATTACTGGGCTGGGGCACCTCCCTTATGAGGAAAGCCTACAGCATGTAGGGCTCTTTAGTCAGGAAAAACGGTGCCTGAGGGGAATATGATAAAGTGGATGGAGGGATGCTCTTCTACCTCTCACAAAATAACAGAACTAGGGGACGTCCACTCAAATTGAGGGTTGGGAGAATAAGAACAGACAAAAGAAAATACTTCTCTACCCAGCGTGTTGTTGGTCTGTGGAATTCCCTGCCACAGGATGTGGTGATGGCATCTGGCCTGGATGCCTTCAAAAGGAGATTGGACAGATCCCTGGAGGAAAAGTGCATCACAGGCTACAA
The DNA here is from genome assembly GCA_023846285.1 of Phrynocephalus versicolor. Taxonomy (NCBI): domain Eukaryota; kingdom Metazoa; phylum Chordata; class Lepidosauria; order Squamata; family Agamidae; genus Phrynocephalus; species Phrynocephalus versicolor. The sequence goes on along the minus strand of JAHTLZ010000204.1, from coordinate 4,736,121 downwards.
ACCATGATGGAGATGTATCATCTCCAGGCTTAAAACCAGGGTACTTCAAGACCAGATGCAGGGGAGTGGTATTAGGAGGCAGATATCTAGTCTTGTACCCTCCAAGAGGTATTTGGTGGGGTCACTGTGAAATACAGAAAGGTGGACTAGATGGGCCTTTGGCCTGATCCATCATGGTTCTTCTTATGTTCTTATGTTCTTAAGTCTTTCTGGATTTTCATGGTGCTGAATATTGTGAACCCCAGCTGGGCTGAGTGTTTGTTCAGTGATTCACATCAGGTCAATTTACATTACTGGTTAATGAAAAAGTTTGAAGCACCACCTTGAATATGCCATGACTCATATATAATTGTTTGACTTTCTAGTTAAAGACTAATGGCATAGTTGAAGAGCTCCCTCCCTCTTCTGACATTACACTCAGGATCACAAAAAGCTCGTTTAGAAAAATCCTGCCATGTTAACTACAATCTTAGTTGTTATATTCTCAAAGAACTTCCAATATCAGGAGAAGCCCACAGATTAATAGATATTATCAGAACACTCTACAAAGCAATCAATCAAAAGTAATCTAAAATATTCTTGTAAAGAATCTTTCCAACACCTTAGTGTCCTCATTTTATCTCACAGCTATCCACCCAAATATTAAGGGTTATGGGTGAAGCTCATTCACAATACTATATTCACTCTTTCTTCTCAGTATGTGTGTGTGTGTGTGTGTGTGTGTGTGTGTGTGTTATGTTGTGTTGTTACAGTCGTGACCGACTCTTTGTGACTCCCTGCCCATGGAGTTTTCTTGGCAGGAATACTGGAGTGGTTTGCCAGTTCCTACTCCAGGCGCCTACAGCACCTGGTATTCCCTGGTGGTCTCCCATCCAAGTACTAACCAGGGCCGACCCTGCTTAGCTTCCGAAATCAAGCGAGATCGGAGGTGCTTAGGGAATCTAGGCAGCACACTATCTTCTCAGTACAGAGTGTGATATCAAAAGTTTAATCTTCTTGACATGATACCCCCGTTACTTCACTCTATCCCCACTGAGCTAAATGTCACAATGCTTCGGGGGGGGGGGGGCTTGATGGCCTTATAGGCCCCTTCAAACTCATTTATTCTATGATTCTATGATCCGCCTTAAACCTTTAAACTAAAGTAGTAAAGGGTGATCGCACAGCAATAATGGCCTCTGACATTCCCGTTCTTGACCCACCTCAACTCATCTGTACTTATTACCCTGCCTAACTGTCATGCTTTGTTTGCAGTTCCATAAAAATTACACTAGTTTTGTGACTGGAAAATAAATAACAATTTCTATTAATTCATCGTGATTTTTCTGTTTTCCCAGGATCATTGTTCCCAACAAAGAAGATGCATGCTGGAATCACAAGGCTTACTGAAGTGACAATTTCTTCTGCAAAACGGCTTTGATAAAACACGCCCAAAGATTAGAAGGGACCCCTGTCAGCAGCTCGTCCCTAACAGTTTCCTGGAAATTAAACCTCAATGAAACTACAGTAGTACCCCGACTTAAGAGCAGCTCGACTTAGGAGCAATTCAACTTAAGAGCGGAAAACTGTTGGTGTTTTAACTGCCGCCGTACAAATTTTAGATATGGTTGGTCTGCTTGACTTACTTTTTTTCTTTTTTAACTTATTTTTTCAATTTACTTAAGAGTAGTTTGTTGCAGCAATCAGGAATGAAACACTGCAAAAATCAGAGCTGCAGGAGGCTGAAATAGCTCTGATAGTGAAGTAGCTGGAAAGCACTTTGATCTCTCTCTCTCTCACACACACACACACACACAAACTGCCACAGAAAACAGACAGATTTTCAGTCCAGCCGAGCCTGACTTCATTTGAAGAGGCTCTGTTTTATTAATTACTCTAACATAACTAATTAGCATAGATCATTACATCACTTTGTTGCGCAATGAGAAATTAACTAAATATGGTTATGAAAGGCATTACCTAGGAAGGTTACAATAATATGCATTTTATGTATACAGCAGGCATGTCCAAACTTCGGCCCTCCAGATGTTTTGGGCCACAACTCCCACAATCCTTTGCCATCGGCATTCTAAGCTTAGAATTCTGGAAGTTGTGGTCCAAAACATCAAGAGGGATGGAGTTTGGACATGCCTGGTATAAAGGTATAACTTTTAATTGGTAAGCCTTAGCATAATTGGTAAGCCATAGCTGTTGTGATAAGAGATCGTACTCTAATTGGCAAACTGCTTCTCTAATTGGCAGACTTAGATGGGAAAGTGAAACAATGAAATCACCTTTTGGCTAACTTAAGAATCATCAGAAAATGAGACAAGAGAGTAGGAGCTACGAGCTGGCACTTCTGGTGTTGCAGTTTTTTTTACTCCCAGATGCTGTTGCCTCTGAGGAAGCCAGAATCAAACATGGCTCTGATCATGTCAACCCAGAAGCCTCCATTCCAATGTCTCCTATCCCAACAGTAGTTCGACTTAAGAGCATGCATTTGGAATGGATTCAATTCGTAAGTCGAGGTACCACTCTATCTTCTCTGGCTTTTCTGTCCTCTCCCTTTCCAAAACCCAGCAACCTTACAACGCTCTGTATGGATCCAGCCTGAGTTACCTTGAGGAGCACCAGAATCAAATAAATTCAGGATTCAGCATGTGTTCAAATCAATGCACCTCTTGGGGCAGAGAGCAGTTTTATCAGCAATTTCAATGGGAATAGTTCCTATTAACATTTCCTACCACCAATGGTAACCATGTCGAGCTTTCCGCAGTGCAAGATGGTCATGGAGAACTCAAAGCAGATGCCCATCCTAAGAACCTCCAGCTACGGAAAGGATGCACCACTAGCAAGGGAACTGTGGCATCCAAAGTGACCAGATGGAGAAGTATAAATGCAGCACTACCACTTTTGTTGATTGTACTTAGGGCAGTGGTGGCCAAACTTCAGCCCTCCAGATGTTTTGGACCACAACTTCCAGAATTCCAAGCCTGTATTGCCAATGACAAAGGACGGTGGGAGTTGTGAAACTCCCTGCCACAGGATGTGGTGATGGCATCTGGCCTGGATGCCTTCAAAAGGGGATTGGACAGATTCCTGGAGGAAAAGTCCATCCCAGGTTGCAAAGCATGATGGAGATGTGTCATCTCCAGGCTTAAAACCAGGGCCAGATGCAGGGGAGTGGTATCAGGGGACAGATATGTAGTTTCGTGCACTCCCGGACGCATCTGGTGGGGCCACTGTAAGATACAGGAAGCTGGACTAGATGGGCCTTTGGCCTGATCCAGCATGGCTCTTCTTAGGTTCTTAGGTTCTTATGTTAACATCTGGAGGGCCGAAATTGGGTCATCACAGACTTAGGGGAAATTTTCATGCAAGGGGAGGTCAATGAAAGCAAATTCGGCACAGAGCAAAGACGTCACTTTTTGACCGACTGGTGGTAAACACCTTGAGAATCATTTGTGCCTGAACTTCAGTGACAGCTCTTGAATTCCCAAAAGCTCATTGACCCAATTTCCCCAGGACTCAAAAAAATGTAAGGTTCATGTTGTTGCCTTCTCTGTGTTGCCCTGCTTGTATCGGAGGCTTCTTCTTGGACGCCTGTATTAGAGACATCATGTCCCCACACTGAAATTCAAATATTCGTTGAAAAATGCCTAAGAGACAAAGGGTGTGATAGAAGCGCATATCATTGCTCTAGAAACTAGTTCTGTCCTGGAGTGTTATTTTTAGCAACTAGGTTTCTTAGACAGGATTTTCAAAGAACTGGTGGTTATATTTGTGTCTTGTTTGTTAAGGGCTTGTCACTGGCACTTGGAATATTCTTTAATTAAAGAAGATGGAAACAAAATGACAGGAGATGGGTGTATGCCCATTTTACCTTGCTCCTTAGAAACCCCAAACAATCCTGTTCTCTCTCTCTCTCTCTCTCTCTCATTCTCATTTTTTTGGAGAGATTGGTGGGCTGCGCATAAGCTTTGGATTCCTCAAAAGTTGCCTTTGGAGGATTAAGAACTATCCTGTGGCAATATATTGCTGCAGGCCAAAGATGATGAGTTTGCTAGCCCAGGTCCAGTAAATACAACACAAGCCTAAGATTCATGCTCCCATTGTGTAGAAAAGAAGCCAGCGGCTGGATTCTTTGTAGTGTTGTTAGAAAACCGAAATAAGTCATGGAGAATTTTCGTTGAAGCTTGCCTCCAAAGAGGAGATGTAAATTGCACATTTCCTTTTCAGTTCCTTTTAAATTTAGGGTATCCCCCATCATCAGCTGATCTTTCTTGATATACAACAGGATCCTGTGACAACACCTGGGCTAGGGGCACTAGATCCCCATGTAATTCGAAATCCATGAATAATTCTTATGCAGCCCGAAACATAACTATAAAGCATAAACACAGAGACATACACGCACATATAGACAGAACAGGCAGGTTAACTATATTAGCTATATAGCATGCCCCAGCACTCTCCCTAGCTACCACGTGAAGCCACCAGGCCAAAAGAAGGAGGCTAGTAATCAGACCACTGCAAGTGGACCAAGACCCATCTCACTGCCAATGACAGCAGCCTTGGTAAGTCCGAGACCCAACTTTCTCAGGCCACTTCCTGGTGTTGAATAGCAGCACTGCATTGATTGATTGGTTGGTTGGTTGGTTGGTTGGTTGGTTGGCTGATTGATTGATTGAGAAATATCCATGTATAACCAAGGCTGCTCAAACCTGTACAATTCAAGGGAGAACTGCAAATAAAATCAAGGGATCCAGATGAAAAGCAACTGATGTATTGGTCCAGGAAATATCAATGGCAGAAACATCATAGAATAGTCATTTGATGGGCCGAAGAGAGCTAGGTAATTGGCATACCAATCTCCTTCTCTTGCCTGTTCCCACTCTTTTTTAAAAAAGGCTGCTTCACATCTCGACTTGTTTTTTAAATTATCAATCATCTCCCTCTGTGGTGGAGACAAGCAATTCCTCTTACCATAATGGATAATGTTATGGCTACTGATAACATTTGTCGTTAAGATAGCGAGAAGGATAATCAAATCCCATGCTTCAGGGAATATGCCAATAACTGCAGGCTAAGATAGACCAGAAATCACCACCATTGCTGAGTGCTGCATGAGTGCCCTGATGAACTACTGTGTCTCTTTTGAAATACTTGTTTCCAACATCACACTGTATTGACAAATCACTCCTAGGAACCTCTGAGCCAAGACTCAAATCTTCTCATTCTGATTTTGCTCCTATAATCTCTTCCCTTTGGATTTCTGCCTTAGCCTTCATGGCAACTCAAGGAACCAATCTCACCTTTCACTAGCAGTATAAAATGTGATTTTCTCGACAGTGGATTTCGCTCCATCACCCAAGAGGTGTATAGGACTAAAAGGACTAAGATTCTTTATCTTATGAACTTTATGGACTACCTTTCAGCATATCAGCCAGGAAGAATTCAATATGATTGCACAGGGAACACAATCAGAAGTCGAAGCAGAAAAACAAATTCCTCTCTTTGATCATAATCTCCATCTTATTTGTATTACTGTTACTATACTGAACACAGACAAATGCAAAGGGTGTGTTGTGTCATTATAGTCATGATCAACCCTTCATGACCCCATGTCCATGGAGTTTTCTTGGCAGGAATACTGGAGTGGTTTGCCAGTTCCTACTCCAGGTGCCTACAGCACCTTGTATTCCCTGGTGATAGGGTAGCATGTAGGAAAAAGAAACTAAACACACAGTTACATGATTGGGGGATACCTGGCTCGGCAATACTACGCGCAAAAAGGATCTTGTCACAGTGCAAGCTGAGCATGAGCCAACCATGTGATGCAGCTACAAAAAAGGCAAATGCTAAGTAGGCTACATTAATAGAAGTATAGTCTGTCTAGTGGAACCAGATTCAATCCTACATATTCTTCCCTACTGCCCAAAGTTTAACCAGACCCACCAATTACTACTGAATGTTGTTATTCCTAACTTCTCAGGTGCCCCTCAGAGCTTAGCGCGACTTCTGTTAGCTGTTAAACAACCTGATTTGACTGAGCGGGTAGCCAAATACCCAGCTAGTGTGATGACCTAAGCAGAGGTGTATGGGGGGGAGAGAAGAGTACATCTGCCCCAGGTGCAGTAATCTGGAGGCACCTGGAGGGGGAGCAGGAGGAAGAAGCGGTCCACCCTCCCAATGAGGGCCAATGTGATAATGTAACCCCCCCCCGCCATTTCACAGTTCAGGTACTGCGGTCCCACTATATTGCAGGATCCCAGTACCTTCCCAGGCTCCAGCTGATTAGCGCTGGGGTGGGAGAGAAAAACCTTTATTTCCTCACCCCAGTGCCAAAGAGCTGGAGCCCAGCGAGTGGGGAAGGGGGGAAAGGTTTAAAAGCCCAGGCTTTTAAAACCTTTTTCTCCCTACCCCAAGCCCTGGGCTCCAGTTCGGTGGTTGATCAGGAACCCCCCCACCCCCGCAACGCAGCTCACCTGGGTTGCTCCCAGAGGTCTTGGAGCAGCATGGGTGAGCAGCAGCAGGGGATCAGATTCCCCCGCCGCCACTTGCCCACCGCTCGCCCGTGCTGTTCCAAGAAGTCTCGGGGCAGTGCAGGCGAGTGGCGGCGAGGGTCAGATCCCCCAATGCCGCGGGCCTGCACTGCTCCAAGAAGGCTCTGGGCAGCGCCAGCGAGTGGCGATGGGGGAACAGATTCCACAACACCACTGGCTTGCGCTGCTCCATGAAGGCTCGGGGCAGTGCAGGCAGGCGGTGGCGGGGGATCAGATCCCCCCAAAGCCACCAGCCCGTGCTGCTTCAAAACTTCTCAGAGCAGCGCAGGTAAGCGGTGGCGGGGGGAATCTGATCTCCCCCCATCCCCCACCCGACCCACATCCTCATATCGTGGATTTTCAATCATCACAGGTCAGGTGGGTCCCTAACCCCCACGATAGGTGGGGGTTACTGTCACACTTTTCAAATATTTGAAAGGCTTTCATACAGAGGGCGGGCAGGCTCTGCTGTTGATCAGCCCTGAGTGTAGGACATATAATAATGGGCTCAAATTTCATGAAGATAGATTTTAGTTGAATATCAGGAAAAAAACTAACACTTAGAGCAGTATAGCAGCAACAAATTATCTCAGGAGGGGGTATGTGCTGCAACAGTGGAGGCATTCAGGAGGAATTTGGACAATCATCTTGAAGATGTCGTTTGACTGTATTTCTGCATTGAGCAGCATTGCTTAAGGCAGAAATGGTTGGACTCAACAGTTGGGCTCAACAATGGCCTCACAGGCCCCTTCCAACTTCATGATTCTATGAGTCCATGCCCAAACGCATCTACCAGTCTTCATGTTGACTGTGAGGAAGTAACAAGAGCCAGGCATGAAGGACGGCCAAAAACAAATTTAAGCAAGATTAGCTTTTTTATCTCTGGTTTTGTTTTCACTGACATGAAATGAGATTTCACAAGCATGAGACCAAACCTGATCAAGACTGAAACCTGGGTGGGGGGGAGCTTTCCTATTTCCTAGAACCAACAGAGCAGAACCACTGTTAAGAAATCTGAATCATGGCCGGGGGGGGGGGGGATCAGGTTATTCGTTCAGAGGAAAGCTTCAAACAGAAAAACACAAACACAGCACATTTTTAGTGCCAAATCAAGCATGCTGTATATCACCTTAATATCCATCTGGATGATGGTTAATAATTAAATCAGTGTTGTTATTTTAGATAACCTTTCAACTTTGGCTGCAAATGTAGCAAGGAGTGTCATTTTGGAAAGCAGGCCAGGGTATTGTAGAGCACTTGACTTAAAACAAACACACACAAAGTAAAAAAGTAAAAGTTACTTTTTTTAGGTCAATTATGAGAAACGGTGACAAAGATTTACTTTTTAAGAAAGAATTGCCTTTTAAGTGTTTTAACAAGAAATAGATGTGGCACCTGTAAGACCAACAGACTAAAATTTTCTAGGACTAAATCTTTTAGTCATGAATCACAAAATCATAGAACCATAGAACAGTGATGTTGGAAGGGATCTACCAGGACATCAAGTCCAACCCCCTGCTCAATGTGAGAGTACAAATGGTAGGATATCTGCCAGGTGCTTGTCCAAAACTCTTTGGAATGCCTGCAGTGCTGGAGCAGTCAACACCTCTTGAAGTCATTAGTTCCATTGCCGTACTGCTCTAACAGTTAGGAAGTTTTTCCTGATATTCAGTTGAAAGCCAAGTTCTCTGGACACTGGACAAGATGGTGGCAGGGCAGCATGGGAAGTAGAGAAGGAAGCAATGTTTGTCCCATGCCTGTTAAAACTTTGTCTCCTCAAACTAAAATGTAAGTAGACTCTACATTTTAGATGTCTAAGGGCTTGGTCCCACATCCCTTTAAAAGCAGTTTAAATTACTAGATAAACCGTGTCTAAAGGTGCTGTCTCCACGGCCACTGGGCTTTTTAAAAAAAAAGAAAAAAGAAAACCCGGTAATGCCCCTTTAAGCGAGATTTCTGCGACTCAGCCAAGAAGTAGGGAATTTTTTGCCTCACTTTGAAAATCCAGCTTTTAAGGAGGCAGACGCCGTGGAACCACGCAGATGATCTGGGTTTCTTTTTCTTTCTTTTTTCACAGCACCGACAGGCTGTTCCTGGGGCCAATCGGCTATGTTTTTTTAATTTCCCTGCACAATGGAGCAACAGGAAGTTCAATCAGGTGCTCTGAGCATTAATTTTCCCCAGCCAAGTGGTCCGTTTTTTTCAAACGCTATCGCCACCTGCTGGCCAAGGGGGCTGAACTGCACTTTAAAATTAAAAAACTAGCTTTGGACGTGGGAACTCCTGTCCCACTTATTCAATCACGTGATGGGACAAAGAGGAAAAGCTGGACCTTCAGAAGATCAGGATCAAAACCCAGGTGATATAGCAGCCTAAGTACTAACTAAATTGTTAAACTCTTTCAATCTCTCTCTCTCTCTCTCTCTCTCTCTCTCTCTCTCTCTCACACACACACACACACACACACACACACACACACACACATTATTTTCCTTCTGTTTCCAAAATTTATCCCAACCATTCAGGGGTCATGATGGCTGTTGTGGGTTATTTAGGCTGTTTGGCTGTGTTCTGGAAGTTTTTCAGAGGGCCAGCCACAGAGCCTGGCAAAATGTCAGAAGAAAAACTTCCAGAACAGGGCCAAACAGCCTCAAAAAAAAAACCCAACAGCCATCAGATCCCAGCCATGAAAGCTTTTGAGAATACATTCAAGGCGGCACAATAATGCTGCAGGTTCAGTTAGATTTTTCTGCATGCCAGTGTGGTAGGGTTGCTTCCTGAAGATACTAAACTGTTCCTCCAAACTGGAGCAGTTTGCCCAAATATGACTGAGAAAAGGGGGTCTTGTTAGCACTGCCAATGGGGGCTCTGCCCAGCCCTGTGCTGGGAGGGGCACTTTGGTCCACCCGTGCAATTGAGACACACTGGCCAGTATCTGGGTTAGCCAATGGAGCTTCATAAGAACATAAGAACATAAGAAGAGCCATGGTGGATCAGGCCAAAGGCCCATCTAGTCCAGCTTCCTGTATCTCACAGTGGCCCCACCATATGCATCTGGGAGCGCACGAGACTAGATATCTGTCTCCTGATACCACTCCCCTGCATCTGGCCCTTGAAGTACCCTGGTTTTAAGCCTGGAGATTTCACATCTCCATCATGGTTTGTAACCCGTGATGGACTTTTCCTCCAGAAATCAGTCCAATCCCCTTTTGAAGGCATCCAGACGAGATGCCATCACCACATCCTGTGGCAGGGAGTGCCACTGACTAACAACATGCTGGGTAAAAAAATATTTTCTTTTGTCTGCTCTCACTCTCCCAACCCTCAATTTGAGTGGATGTCCCCTAGTTCTGGTATTTTGTGAGAGGGAAAAGAGCTTCCCTCTATCCACTTTACTCATGCCTTGCATTATTTTGTAGGTCTCAATCATATCCCCCCCTCAGGCACCTTTTTTCCAGACTAAAGAGCCCCAAATGTTTTAGCCCAGGCATATCCAAACTTCGGCCCTCCAGATGTTTTGGACCACAACTCCCACAGTCCTTTGCCGTTGGAAATACAGGCTTGGAATTCTGGGAGTTGTGGTCCAAAACATCAGGAGGGCTGAAGTTTGGACATGCCTGTTTTAGCCTTTCCTCATAAGGGAGGTCCCGCAGGCCAGTAATCATTTTAGTCGCTCTCTTCTGCACCTTTTCCAGAACACCTGGAAGGATTGGCCAGCTGTTGACCACTGGGGTCGCCTGACCTCCCTGCATAGCCCCACATGTCGGCTAGCATAGAGGTCAACAGCCTCTTTGTGTGGCTACGCCCCCCTTGTTACATCACTTGTTATTGGCAGAGAGGCACTTGCCCTTTCAGGTCCCTCTTCTAGGATAACAATAGAATAAATAGCTTGATATGATATTAATAAATTGTGGCCCATATTAATCCCAGAAACGGTGTCTCGTCTCTTTATTTCGGGCTGGGTGGGCAATGGTTTTTCGGAATCAGGTTCTTGTTTTCATCAGACTGGTGGGAAATTTCTAGGTTTGATCTGCAAACGTTGTGGCTTAAGAGTCATAAGAAGTTCTCAAAGATGCCCCCCAATTTCCCCACCCCTCCAAGCACCCATTTCTCTTCTGCACCTGATGTAGGCTGTGAGGCTTGAGAAAACAGAGGCAATGTTAGGTCTCAGAAGTTAGGAACCAGTTGGCCGCTGTAGGCACTGAGTTTCCCAGTTCAAGTCCTGAAAACTGCAGCAGGGATTCTACATATAGATCCAAAACTTCAGTGTACCAGATGACTATAGCTTTAGTTCCTGTGACTGGCAGATACAATGCAGATTTGGGGTTGGGTCATTTTGGCTTGGCTTGGCTTGGACAGGATTGGGGGAGTTACTAGATCGGTTACCATAAAGACTAGAACCTCACCTGCCCTCCAGCAGGGCATGAGTAAAGTGGACAGAAGGACACTCTTCTCTCTCACACAAAATACCAGAACTAGGGGACATACACTCAAATTGAGGGTCGGGAGAGTAAGAACAGCCAAAAGAAAATATTTTTTCACCCAGCGCGTTGTTAGTCTGTGGAACTCCCTGCCACAAGATGTGGTGATGGCATCTGGCCTGGATGCCTTCAAAAGGGGATTGGACAGATTCTTGGAGGAAAAGTCCATACCAGGTTACAAAGCATGATGGAGATGTATAATCTCCAGGCTTAAAACAGGGGTCCTTCAAGCACCAGATGTAGGGGAGTTGTATCATTGGACAGAGATCTAGTCTCGTGCGCTCCCAGAGGCATCTGGTGGGGCCACTGTGAGATAAAGGAAGCTGGACCTGGTGGGCCTTTGGCCTGATCCAGCATGGCTCTTCTTAGGTTCTTAGGTTCTTATGTTCATCATCTTCCGATAAAAGATAAGCTATGGATTCTATATTCTTTATGTAAATTCTAGAGATCCAGTTGGTTCCATGTCAAGCTCCTTGCCAATCCGTTGCAACCAGACATTGGGGCCTCTGTATAGAAGAATGCCACCATATCACTCGTGACTCCAGCTTCAGCTTACCAGCCGTGCAAATAACTAAAGAATTCATTTCATTTCACAGATGGCCATCACAACAGCATCAATGTGTCCAGGGCATAGTCTGGACAGAGAGGCTTCTGATTTCCCAAATACAAAGACAGGCTGTGACAAATAAGGTCAACCCATGTATTAATAGCAAGTGCTTACTCCTCGTCGTTTGCGTGCAGCTCTCAGGCGTAAAGTTGGAAATGTGTCCAGGGGAGAGAGCATAGTGTGTTTCAACCGTTGGCTGCCTGGAACTAGATTTATCTCATTTTAACCATAGCAACTGCTCAGTGGTGCAGAAGCTTAAGACGACACATGGTGAGAAAGAGATAATGAAGGGACAATGTCATTTGCAGCATGGTTTGCTGCAGTGTGGATACTTCAACGGCAGCTGGAAGGGAGGGGACCGTTTATCCAGGATCAAAAACATTATAATAGTGAATCAAATGACCAAGGCTACGTTTGGAAAGAATCTGGGATCAGGCCAGTCTGTGGAGTGGAACCACTTGTTTTGGGTGGCTCTCTGAGAAAGGAGTCAAGTGAGGGCAAGCACTAGAATTAGATTGGTAAGGAAGAGTTTTATGAAGGGCCAGTGTTATAGAGCCTTTTTACATGACCCCTAAGATCCGCTGGCCACTTAAATTCAGACCAGAGATCTTAGGGGCTTGTCGCTCTTCCTGTGTCCCCACCCCTCCGCACTTCCTTGCTCCTGTCTGCGTGAGGGGAGGGAGAAAAAAAAGGAAGAAAAGAACGTGGCTCACCTCCGTTCTGCCTCTGCTCTTGCCGCGGCAACATTCCAGTCTCTTAAGTAGCTCTTAAAGGGGCGGGAGCCAAAAAAACGACAAACAGAAGCGAGGACAGCCCCGCACTCACTATCGTTAAACCGCGTCAAGGAATTTTCACCTCCAGAGAGCAGGTACTTGAAAGGTGCGCTGGGACGCACTAAAGTGGGCGTGGTCGCACTTAATTTCCTGTAAACTCCAGAGCTGGTGGGGAAACATTTTTAAGCTCCGGAGCTGGGAGCCATTTGCCCCGTAGTTTAGGGGTCGTGTATAAACGCCCATAGTCAGTTTTGACTTTCTTAACCTCTAAATCAAAAGCCAAGCCAAGTGCACTGCTTATATATCGTCCCATAGTGCTTAAAACATTCTCTGGGCAGTTTACAAGTAATGGTGCAGGCTATACATTGCCCTCACCACCAGCAGCAAGTTGAGTCCCCATTTTGCCAAACTCGAAAGGATGGAAGGCTGAGTATACCTTGAGCTGCTACCTGGGACTGAGCCCCCAGGTCGTGAGCACAGTTACAACTTCTGTATAGCAGTTTAACCACTGCGCTGCAAGGCTCTTCTACATAGTTTGCATTCTTAAATCCTTTCATTTTGATTTAAGCAGAGCTAAAAAAAATAACAGGGTGAAGGTGGGGCCACCTTGAGGCATTGGCTTGAGCTGTGCCCTTTTTCTGGATAGCTCAGCAACTTTGGTCTCTGGCTTTGATTCCAAAGTGTGCCTCCTTGCCTCCTTGACAAGGACTAGAGTTGATGATCCATAGGGCCCCTCCAAGTTCCAAGGTTATTATTAGAAGAGAGTGAACATTTGACATTAGCAAAAGAATTCACTTAAGAATGCAAACTGAATTAGCCAACACTCACACAAGCCTTTTTCATATCTTCCTCACCCATTCAATTTTACTTGTTTTGGGTCATTATTGTGACTTGAACCTCAACAGTTCTTTTGGCTGGAGGAAACTCCCTCTTGTCAAAGGTTGGGGGCAGTCATGATGTTGTTTGTTGGTTGGTTGGTTGGTTGGTTGGCTTGTACAACTTATATGCCGCCCACTACCCAAAGGTCTCTGGGCAGCTTGCAATTAAAATGAACAGTTAAATCAGTTAAAACATTAAAAAGACAATGGACAATTAAAAACAATATAAACATTTAAATACAAAACATTAAAATTGCCATCAGGACCCACAGTCTATGTTATGTCAGTTAAAAAACTTCAATAACAGGAAGGTTTTTACCTGGTGCCAAAAAGTCATTTGCGTTGGCACCAGGCGGATGTCACTTGGGAGGGCATTCCATAACCTGGGGGCAGCTGCCAAAAAGGCCCTGTTCCTACAAGCCATCCCTTTCACCTCCTTGAGGGATGGCTTTTTCAGGAGGGCTCCCTGGCTAGATCTTAATTGCCGGGTAGGTTCATATGGAAGGAGGCGGTCCTTCAGGTATATAGGTCCTAAGGCAGTTAGGGCTTTATATGTCAAAACAAGCACTTGGAATTGGGCTCGAACAACAACTGGTAACCAATGCAGGGTCAAAGTTGACAATGGGGTCAAAGTCAACACCACCACCCCCACACACACACACACACATCTGAACCACCATCCTCCAGTCCCGTTGAGAAGACCAGGTCCAGAGTATGGCCTTTCTCATGTGTTGGGCTGATGACGTGTTGAGACAGCCCCATGGTTGCCATGGCGGCCATGAAACCCTGAGCCGCCCCAGTCAAGGCAGCCTCAGTATGGATGTTGAGGTCCCCCAGCACCAACAGTCTGGGAGTTCTCAACACCAGGTCCGAAACCAACTCCATCAGCTCAGGCAGGGAGACTGCTGAAATGCAGCAGAGTGGGCGGTACACCAAGAGAATCTCCAATCTGTCTTGTGAGCCCAACACACAATACAGGCCCTCCAGACCTCCTCCAAAAGAGACAGGAAGCCTGGTCAAGGAGGTAGAACTCCGATAGACTATAGCAACTCCCCCTCCCCGACCCTCTGGGTGACACTGGTGCTGGACTGAGTACCCAGGTGGTCACATCTGAGAGAGGGAAACCCCACCTTCCTCTCCCACCCAGGTCTCAGTAATACATGCCAGCTTGGCACCCTTATCCAGAGGGGATGGCATTCAACAACAGCACTGTGTGGCTCATGCACGCGCTGATATGGTCACCTAATACCTTCTGGTTGGGAGTGGGACCAGAAGAGGGGATAGATAACTTGCTCAGCCGTGTTAGCCGCCCAGAGTTCCCACTGGGAAGATGGGCGGGGTAGAAGTCTAATAATAAATAAATAAATAAATAAATAAATAAATAAATAAATAAATAAATAAATAAATAAATAAATGTAAGATACCTAACCTCTCTTCTCCTACGCAGACATACCTTCCTCTACCCAGCCCTCTACCCAGTAGCTGCTCCCTCCATTGCCCTCCCACCATCTTGTTCCCTTCGCTTTATTGTGGACCCTTACCTTCTATATTGGATGGCAAAAGGCACAAAACAAAGACAAAGACAAGAAACAAAAAAATAAAAAACAAAACAAAACAAAATAAAATAAAAGCATTGCCCCTCCCCCTAAGCCACACCCCAAGGTCCTTCTTCCCTCGGCCAGGTGGCAGGCGTTGAGGAGGGAGGTGGGGCAGCCCAGGCAGCAGAACAGCAAGGGGCCTGGTCCTGGATGGCAGCAGGAGTCCCAAGGCCAAACTCCCCCAGGAAAGGCTGGAAGCAGCCCCTCTGGCTCTCACCCAGAGGCTGTGGGAGTGGCAGATGACAAGGCTCTCCCGGTCACAGGAACGCTGGTCTGAGAGAAAATGACTTGTGAACCCACGTGGAGGTAGCTTGACTTTGCTTTTCTAACCCTCTGTTCATTCTGTTATTGCACCACTTGCTTCTCTGTCTATGAAAATTCTGAATGAACGTATTGACTACTTTACATTTCCCGGTCTCTCTTTCTGATCCCGCTACTAGCCATGGACGGTCATAATGAAGCATCGCCACTACAGCCAACCACGTCAGTGGAGAAAAGCAGAGCAGTGATTCAAATCAGGAAGCAAAGCATCTGGAGCCTGAATTGCTATCATCTCAAAGTGACAATTGTCACCACTGCGATGGTTAAAGTATTAAACTAGGACTTAGGAGTCCTGGGTTTGGATCCTGAAATACCCATAAACCTCACTAAGGCTTCTATCCCATGTCCCTTTAAATGCAGATTAAATTTGTAGATAAACTGTATCCAAAAATGGCCACAGGGCTTTTTGAAGAAAAAAAGAAAAAGAAAATCTGGTAACGCCCCCTTAAGTGAGGTTTCCAAGACTTACCAGAGAGGTAGGGATTATTATTTTTTTGCCTCGCTTAAAAAAATCCGCCTTTTAAGGAGGCAGACGTTGTGGGACCGCGTAGAAGATCCGGTTTGCTTTTTTTCCCTCTCATAGCGCTGACCGGCTGTTCCTGGAGCCGATCGGGTGCTATTTTTTTTTTCTTTTGACTTCCCCCCACCCCTAGTGCCAAGTGCCAGTCAGCTGGTTCTCTGGCTGGTCTGGCACTTTTTAATTTTTTTTTTTATTTTCCCCAACCCTCCTAGCGCCAGGCAGCTGGCCGAACGGCCACTGTTCTTTTTAACTTCCCTCTCACCCCTAGCGCCAGTCAGTTGGTCCTTTTTAAAAAATACTAGTGCCACCTGCTGGCAATGGGGCTTATCTGTGCTTCTTTAAAAAAAAACCTTTGTACATGGGAACTGCTATCCCACATCTTCAGTCATGGGATGGGAGGAAGAGGAAAAGCCAGACCTTCTGAAGATCAAGATCTTCCCCAGGTGAGATAGCAGCCTACGTGAGTAGCATGCTATCACTACTTAAGTGATCTTGGACCCATCACTCCACTTCTCAGCTTGGCTATTTTGATGGTTTTGCTGTATAGTCTAGACAACAGGCAGATGAAATCCCTGTAAGAGTGCTAATTACTAGCTTGTTAGTCACTGGGACAATTATTCAAGCAAGGCAATGGACGTCTTTGACAATAAATGCCTAATTAGAGTCTCAGAAATGGCAGAAATTATAAAACAGAGGTGCTTCATTTGTAGGAAAGAAACTCTACGTCAATTTTTTTTTTTTTTTTTGGTCACTGAGGAATACGATATAGTGAGAGGGGCAGCATGATTTTATATCCATGGGATTTTGCATCCATCTGTAATAATATTTTATTTATTTTTTAATGTGAAAAGTCACCCACCTCAGCACAATGCAGTTAATTACAGACCATAATTACGACTCCCTGCAGGGGTGGGGGGAAGAACTCTCTCCAATGTTGCTCCTCACATTCAATTCTACCTCCTGGAGAATTGCCAGGGTAGTTTTGCTGATGGATCTGCCCCCATGGCATCAAAAACTGTGCAAAGGAATTATGATCCAAAAAGGGAAATTCTAAAGAAAAACACCACTGCAGTTTTGTTAAAAGCATGAATTCTTTACTTCTTGGCTCGGATTGTAGCACCCACTACAAGTCAGCCAACGTAGAAGCGAAAAGCAAAGCAAAAGTCTGCTGCTTCTCTACCGGCCCATAGTGCTTAAAGCACTCTCTATGTCAGGCATGTCCAAAGTCAGGCCCGGGGGCCAAATGCATCCCGTTTTCAAATTTTGAGCGGCCCACGGCCTCTTCTCCCCACCGGCTCAGCCTGTCACTCATCCCCACTAGCTGGCCTCTCCCCATATCAGATGGGGACGTCAGCTTACAGTTTTGCAGTTTGCCTGCCCTCCCTGCCTCTGTCCATCCCCCCAGCCACCTGCCCAGCCTACCTGCTCCTGGCTCTGTTGCTGCAGCACCCTCCCCACCTCCTTGCATATCCTAGACCTAAAGGCTTCTCCAAAGTCCAGTCCAGGGGCCAAATCAGCTGAATCATCAGCCCCCACACATTTTCGCCTCACCAAATCTGGCCCTTTTTGCAAAAAGTTTGGACACCCCTGCTCTGTGCAGTTTATAATTTAATTATCCCAGCTACACATTGTGCCACCATCTCCAGTGAGTTGGGCACTCAGTTTATCAACCTTGGAAGAGTGGAAAGCTGAGTAAATCGTGCATTTATTTATCTATTTCTTCTTTCTTGTTGCTGATGTCAACCTGGGATTGAACCCTAGGTTGTGAGCAGAGTTTTGCTAGCAGTACAGCAGTTTAACCACAAGGCTCCATGTGTATTAAATATATTAAAGCAGACTTTAAAACACTTTTTATTTTTTATTTCTTGTTCTCAAGCAGTTATTTATATCCACTTCCTTCAGTTTTGCATCAGCAGAGAAAATGCCTCTAAGAATCGTGGCATTCCTCTCCCCCCCCCATGCCCCCACCCTATTAAATAAACTTTTTGTTAAGGCTTGGAAATTTGCCATCCGATGGTTATGCAACTCTGAAATTGGCTGATGGGCCAAGGGCTCTCCGTCCATTTTGAAAACCGCTTGTATTACCAAAATGGCAATGATATTCCAGGCGGGGGTGGAGGGGTGGGGGAGGCAAACCTTTGTTAAGAGGAAGACTTGCATTTGTCAGTTAACTGGATGAAAATAAAGGGGGAAAGGGGAATTTGCTGCTGCCCTTTGGCACTCTTCCTACATGGCAGAGGTGCAACAGACAATGGAAACAGCTTTACAAAAGAGCTGCCTCATTATGGGATTGAAGTGATCTAATTACTTCCAAAGGAACCATCCGCGCTCCCCTCAAGGCATCCGATCTGCCACAGAGCTTTGCATCAGCAGTATAAGAAGCCGTTAGGTTACTTCTGAGCATTTAGCATTGCCTTTCCTGTTTTTTAGAAGGGGGAGATTGCTCTCAGATCCCATATGGACGGGACTGCGGCGAGAGGTTTAGAGGTTCTAACGATCCTCTCGCTTCTTTAGCCCTGTCTTTAGACGCTACCAGACCCTATCTGAATCTCTCAGACTCTGACAGATTCTTATCTGCAAGTGGTAGGCATTTATGTACATCCCTATCTGCCTTATCGGACTAAAAAACAAATGCTGAGCAGGGCCTTAAATCCTCCCAGGCCACTCCCCAGACTCTCTCATTGGTCCATAAACCCACCAATCATTTCAGACACCTCTCATGCATTATTCATAACACAGGTGAACGCCACAGTTCATACCATCCATTTCATGCGAGGGGCCGCCACCTCACAACACAACCACACCAAGGATTCTAGACTACTACGACCAGGCCAACCCTTGGAGCTATTGCACGACTGATTCTATTATCGGGAATTAGAAACGCTCCTTCAAACATTTATGCCAGGCAGGTAGGCATTTGTTTTTTTAATATAATTTTTATTTATTGTGTTACTAAGCGCGACAATACTGTACCTGGTGCTGGGATAGGGTTTTCCCTTGTCACTCTTTGTTCCCGCTTTCTGTTCTGAGACAAGACACTGTGTAGTAATGACTGTCATGCAATAATACATTCATTTCTCTCAGAAAACTGTGTCCGGGTTTTGTTTTGTTTTGTTAAAAATTGACTCTGCTGCATTGGCGTATCAAACCCTGATCACCAGTAATTCGAAATATCAATAAAGTTTTTTAAGCCCCCCCAAAAAGGGAAAAAGGAAGCTAGACAAATGCCTCACAAGGAGGTAACACGTCACGAGACAAGTTATCACAAGCATGGGAACACGGAAGCAGGGACAAAACACATGATCACGACCAATGCTGTCACAGTACAAAACTAGTTGTGGAACAAAGAGGGACATGAAGTAACCGCCTTACTTTCCCAAACTCAGAGTATATTTTGAACATACTCTGATCTTTCTATGTTGACCTACGAGAGCCCAGGACATCCTCCAGGGGGCACTGGAGAGCTACTAGACTTTACAAACTAGTTGTCAGCTTGTTACTGACATGGATTGGCTGTCCATCCAAGCCTGTACCTGGGAGCATCCTAAAACCCCATCGTCGTCACCTTCAGTTTCTTCACATTCTTAATAGTGATCACTAGAAATCTTCCCATTCCAAAGGATTTCTACTAATAGTGCTGTTTTCCAAATCAGAGTGGGCTCCACGTACTAAGAGACAATTGATGTAAACCACACAGAGAGTACTTTGACACTATGAGGCAGTGTAGCAATTGAAACAGCAAAGACAGAAACATAATATTGTTGTCCGCTGAATCAAAGGACACTGATCTGTTGGCTGGAAGAGAAGAAGATATGGAGAAGTTACATGTAGTACTTGGGGCTTTCCCAGTTATAAAGGCTTACAGTAGGAACAGAGTGAATACTTGGGGAGGGGGGGACTGTTCTCGACAATTTTCTGAATCTCATCTGAACTCCCCAAAGAGATTTGCTTTTGCACTGGTGAACTTTTTCCCATTTAAAAAAAAATCCCATAAGTTTTTCCTATAAATAAAGTGAGTGCTTCCCATAAGAAAAAAACAAGACCTGGTCTAATTTTTCCTTCTCCCCCTTGCTTTCCATCTTTCAGCAGGTGACTGCCATATCCTGTGCAGCTTGATGCCTTGCCTGGTTTAGTCTGCGCAGAAATTGCAAGGCTCCTTCACAGCTTGGCATTTCTTCTTTCATAGAAAATAAACCTTTCTGCACATGAATTATAATAATCCTGCACATTTTGGCATTCTTTTGGGGTAAGAATAAACACAAATCCTTTGAGAAATCCTGGGAGATTCTCAGTGAGTTTTTGCTGGGGGTCAAAAAAAAAATTCAACCAGGGAGATTTTGTCACAAAGAGAAAAGAGGACTCTCTCTCTCTCTCTCTCTCTCTCTCTCTCTCTCTCTCTCTCACACACACACACACACACACACACACACACACATTTTCTCTTCCTGTGTGATTTCCATCACCAATTTGCTGGTTGCTCAGTCTGGAAAGATCTCAAACAGCTGTTAGCAAACAGGTAGAAAAAGAAAAGTTAAACTAGACAGCTCTTTATAAGAAAAACTAAATAGCTCTATTTTTTTTATTTTTGAGTATTTTTACCCCACCTTTCTCCTTGGAAAAGGACCCAAGGTGGCTTACAGTAATGAGGGACAATATACAGTCCAGTACAATTAAGATATGTTCAAGTATTTGAGAACAAGGAATTGAGGGACATCTTACAGCATTAAAAGGCAATATTAAAGCAAAAAGAAAACACAAGTAGTTAAGAAAATAGCATAAATTCCATGTACTCATGTATGGTAGACCATCTACACTTGTGGCCTCCTAAACCAAAGGGTATTTGCCATTGTAGCTGATTCAACCTCTAGTACTAGATGCTGGCAATGAGGAATGGCTCCCAAATCCCTTCCACCGCAACAACATTTCGCAAGAAACCACAAGAAACCGTTGTGTTTTCTACCTCCCGGTTGCTTTTCCTGGAGGGTAGGAAAGCAGCCTCTTTTATTTGCCTTCTACACATCAGCTTCCAGAAATATTCAGTGTTTACTAGAGTCCCGTGGCGTTAAATCAAGTACAGCTATCGCCTCTAAAAGCCTGAGAAATGATTGAGTGATTTTCATAGTAGGAACACACATTTGATGGTATCACTTGTTGACTTCAGAGGAGGCCCCGGAAAGGAGTCAGAATACTAGCTGGCTGCTATAAATGGCTTCACACAGAGTATATTCCCAAAATATTTAAAGTGGCCTTTGAGACAGCACTATCGTTTGTGGCATACTTAAACTCACAGATGCAGCCGTCAAATTCCATGGTGGGAAGAAGGACATTAAATTGCCTAAATCAGCATCCTTTATCCTTCAAGGATTCAGGGGCTTCCTTGAATCCTGGCATTGTAGGTTATGGAATCTCACTTGGCCCTCCTTTCATCAGATATCTCTAACTTTCTCTTCTCTCCATGATAACATATAAGCAGGACTTCCCTTACTGTTTAAATGTTATAAAGGGGGGGGGAGGAAAATTGACTACTCTACCCCTTAACAAGCATTGTGGTGAGTGGCTTAAAGTTAAGGAGATGTGAGGTTCAAAAATCCCTCCATTGTCCTTAAAATGGATGGCTCGGAAGGAACAGGCCTTGGCTTTTCCCACTTTTCCGACAGTTAGAATAATAGAATCATAGACTCATAGAGTTGGAAGAGACCTCAAGGGCCATCTAGTCCAACCCCCTGCCATGCAGGACCTCCATCACAATATTTCCGACAGATGGCCATCCAGCCTCTGTTTAAAAACCTCCAAAGAAGGAGAATCCACCACCCTCCTTTGTGGCAGCATATTCCACTGCCAGACAGCTCTGTCATGAAGTTCTTCCTAATGTTCAAATGGAATCTCTTTTCCTGTAGTTTGAAACCATTGCCCTGAGTCCTAGTCTCTGAAGCCATGGAAAACAAACCTGTTACCTCTTCAATATGACATCCTTTCAAATATTTAAACATAGCTATCATATCCCCTCTCAGCCTTCTTTTTGAAAGGCTAAACATTCCCAGTTCCCTAAGCCGTTCCACATAAGACATTTCCTCCAGACCTTCAACCATCCTGGTCACCCTCCTCTGCACCCGCTCGAGGTTGTCAACAGCCTTTTTAAATTGAGGCACACAGAACTGGACACAGTACTCCAGCTGGGGTCTGACCAGAGCAGAATAGTTCCCAACACCACAGATTTATGAACCCTCCAGTTTTGAGCCACAGCCCTCTAATGTTGCATGGCATTCCAGAGAAAGTCACAGGTAAGGGCTGGGAGGGCAAAATGCTGATCTCTCTAACCACTTCCCTCCTGTCAGTTCTAACAGCACTACAAGACTCCTGTTCATGAGTATTTGTAGCCTTAAAACAGGAGTGCAGGCCTCATTATAACTAATTACAGAACAGCAGGGGGAGGATGAAAGCAGTAGAATAATATTGCTGCCATTCAAAGAGCCCCATGTATGTTTTCCTTGTGGTGCTCACAAAAGCTCTCTGTGTAGACCACCCGCAGCATGAGAAGGAGGGGCTGTTTGCCCCACAATGTTGGCTGTCCTTCAACCTACTTGAAACAGGAGTTGCCCACCCCTGAGTCTGTGATATACAGCTTGAGGTGCTATTTAGTAGAACAAGTTAGGGAACCAAGGACTTCCTCCAGTACTATGTTCCCACTGAAGTTCCACTTTGTGAAAGTAACTATTTATCTATGCAGTCTTCTGGAGTAGCCAGCATAGTAGCTATAAATTAATTAAACGAAATAACAACAGCTTGTTACACATCTAAATAATGAAACTAGGCGCACCTGGTGGCTGAAACGGTGACTAAACAGCAGTTAAAGTTTGATTAGCTCATATGTTCTCCCATTGTTCCATTAGTGTATCAGGAGTGGCATTGCCTATAAAGGAAGATTGCCACTACTTTAAAGAATTCTGCTCAAGTGTCAGGTTCTGAGCAACTTGTACACAATGAGATGAAGTCACGTGCAACCCATAATCAAAGCAGCACCTCATTCTGCTGCTTCTAGTGGCATCACTCCTACTGGTGCTGGCCAATGCAAACAGGAATGAATGTATAACTTAGAATTGGTTACAAGTAACCTATCATTTCTAACTAGTTCCTTCCATGCTTTCTGAGGGATGCTGCTGTTATTTAATGTCTTATTCTCAGCATGGTAAGACAGCTGTGGTGAGATGTTATTTTCCTCTCAAGTCCAACACAAACAATAAATCTTTTTTTTTTCTATAGTGGTTGGTCTAACATGTGAAAAATAGCTCTGGCCTATCTCAACTTCTGAGCAATTAAGCACATACATAAAGAGGATCAGCTGAACAATCAGAGAGATATCAACAACCCATCAGTGTTCCCACTTTTAACAGTCGAGGCAACATGGCGGCAGCTAGCCTATTCCAATTTACTGACATACCTACACCAATGTGTAAAACATTTTCTAACGAGAGGGACCACATTCCCTCCAGGACTGACTCAGAAAGGTCTTCATGTCTTGTGCGAAGAGAAAGTAAAATTGCCCTTTCTTGTTTAACTCATGGGGATGAACCAGGAGGGGATTACAATGCCAAGAGATGAGCACAACCAAATTAGTTGGACTCCAACTCAGATACTTTCTGTCTAGACATGAACAACCCAGGATCATATCCCTTGTGACTGGAAGGGCATGAAAAACTGCTCCCCTCTTGAAATACTGGTAAAAAAGATGCTGTAAGGCAGGCATGTCCCTCCTGATGTTTTGGACCACAACTCCCAGAATTCCAAGCCTGTGTTTCCAATAGCAAAGGACTGTGGGAGTTGTGGTCCAAAACATCTGGAGGGCCAAAGTTTGGACATGCCTGCTGTAAGGTAACTTGCGGAGTAGATTTCTAATTACCGTATATACTCAAGTATAAGTCGACCCGAGTATAAGCCGGGGCCCCTAATTTAAACCCCCAAAACTGGGAAAATTTATTGACTCAAGTATAAGCCTAGGGTGGGAAATGCAGCAGGGCCTGGCAACTCCTCCTTTGTGAGCTGTGTGTGTGTGATGTTTAAAATTACTTTTAGCCACCAAGGCAAGTGCTTGAGTTGGTGGCTAAAAGTCATTTTAAACATGGGGGGGGTCAGGAGAAGTGGCGCACAATGTTTAAAATGACTTTGAGCCACTGACCCAAACTTGCCTCAGTGGCTAAAAGTATTGACCCAAATATAAGCCGAGGACCCCTTTTTTCAGCCCAAAAAATAGGGCTGAAAAACTAGGCTTATACTCGAGTATATACTTTATTTAATGTAAGAACATAAGAACATAACAAGAGCCATGCTGGATCAGGTGAAAGGCCCATCTAGTCCAGCTTCCTGTATCTCACAGTGGCCCCACCAAATGCCTCTGGGAGCACACAAGGCTAGACATCTGTCCCTTAATACCATTCACCTGCATCTGGCCCTTGAAGTACCCTGGCTTTAAGCTTGGAGATTACACATCTCCATCATGGTTTGTAACCTATGATGGACTTTTCCTCCAGGAATCTGCTCAATCCCCTTCTGAAGGCATCCAGGCCGCATGTCATCACCACATCCTGTGGCAGGGAGTTCCACAGACTAACAACACACTGAGTAAAAAAATATTATGCCACTGTGCAGCAGTTGAGGCAGCAAACAGTAAATAGTCATAAAAGGGCTGAATATTCTTTCCCCATGCTGGTACCTGTTTTCTCTAAGCTTCAAACTTCCAAACCTCCTCCTCCTCCTCCTCCTCCTCATTGTTATCACACATGTGTTCGGATATAATATAGTGTTTCTTTAGCAGCAAGATTGGAGATAAAAGTAAAGTTTTAGGGATGATGAAACATATACCTTATCAAAAAAGAAATAATACTCAATAAAACCACCTTACAATTTTTTTCTGGAAAGAACTCTGTTGTTGAGATCCTGGGGAAAAAATCAAGAGGTGTAGAACACTGTGGTTTCTTCCACAGCTGAAACGGCACAATGCCAAAAATGAGTAGATGTTTCGTTCCATCTCACCCTGCATGATCGCTTCTTTTCACCAAACTGTTCCAAAGTGAATTTCAGTAAAATTGGGCCCTTTTAAAGAGAAAAGCAGGGTAAAAACATTTTAAACAAATGAACGAACGAACGAATGAGCAAAAAAATGAATAAACCAACCAACCAATCAACCAGATAGCCAACCAGATAGCCAGACAGACAGACAGACAGCCAACTGAGTTTTCAGTGCACTGCATGGAAACGCATTTGCCATTTTGCAGCCCATTCCCCCATTTGGAGAGATCCTTCTGAAGCTCTTCACAATCTTCTCTGGTTTTTACCACATGGAAAAGTTTCGTGTCATCCGCAGCCTTGGCCACCTCACTGCTTATCCCTGTCTCCAGGTCATTTATGAACAGATTGAAAAGCACCGGTCCTGGGACAGATCCCTTGGGCACACCACTTTTCACCTCTCTCCATTGTGAAAATTACCCATTGACACCTACTCTGTTTCCTGGATCTCAACCAATTCTCAATCCATAAGAGGACCTGCCCTCTTGTCCCCTGACTGTGCAATTTTCTCAGCAGCCTTTGGTGAGGGACTGTGTCAAAAGCCTTCTCAAAATCAAGATAGACAATAACCACTGGTTCACATGCCTGTTGACCTTTCCAAAGAATTCTAAAAGGTTTGTCAGGCAAGACACACCCTTACAGAAGCCATGCTGATTTTCTCTCAGCAAGGTTTGTTCTTCTATGAGTTTTAAGATTTTCTCTTGGATAAGGCTTTCCACCATCTTCCCTGGGACAAACGTAAGGCTAACCAGTCTGTAGTTTCCTGGGGGCCCCTACTTCCTTTTTAAAAAATTGGTGTGACATCCGCCATCCTCTAGTCCTCCGGCACTGTGGCCATTTTAAGAGACAAGTTGCATATTATAGTTAAGAGATCTGAAATTTCATTTCACAGTTCCCTAATAACCCCTGGGTGGATGCCATCTGGGCCCGGTGACTTGTGCGTCTTCAATTTTTCAATTAAACCTAAAACATACTCTCTTTTAACCTGTATTTGATTTAATTCTTTAGTCAAGAGGGGCCATTTGAGCAGCGGAATCTGCCCAAGGTCTTCTCTTGTGAAGACAGATGCAAAGAATTCATTTAATTTCTCTGCAATTTCCAAGTCTTCTTTTACCTCCCCTTTTCCTCCCTCGCCTTCCAGAGGGCCAACTGGTTCTCTTCCAGGTTTTCTACTTCTGACTTATTTTAAAAAGCTTTTATTATTTCCTTTTATAATGCTAGCTGTACGTTCCTCAAAGTCTTTCTTTGCCTCTCTTATCATCTTCTTACATTTATTTTGCAAGAGTTTGTGTTCCTTTTTATTTTCCTCATTTGGGGAGGATTTCCATTTATGGAAAGACCTCTCCTTGTGCTTTAGAGCCTCTAACTCCACTTGTTAACCATGCCAGCACCTCTTCGACTTAGATTAGCTCTTCTTTCTTTGTGGTATACAGTTATGCTGGCCCTCTACTACTGTTGTTTTAAACAGGCTCCATGCACTCTTGAGAGATTGGATTCTTTTTATCTTCCCTTTCATTTTCCTTCTAACTAGTTTCCTCATCTGAGGGAAGTCTGCTCTTCAGAAATCAAGGGTTTTTGTGTCTGATTTGCTTGATACTCTTCCCCCGACATGCATTTCAAAAGAGATTGCAGCATGGTCACTGTTCCCCAGAGGCTCAGTGACATTCACATCCCTGACCAGGTCCTGAGTATCACACAGTATTAGATCCAGAGTTGCCTGTTCTCGGGTGGGCTCCATGACACATTGCTCTAAGGCAGTGCTCCCCAACCTTTTTTTCGCCACGGACCGGTAAATGTTTGATAATTTTTCCGTGGCCCGCTGGGAGGGAAGGGAATGGGGGACTCTGCAGCCGCTTCCCACCACCACCACGCTCCTGGGAGGACGATCAAGCCAGGAGGGAAGGGAATGGGGGACTCTGCAGCCTGAGACGCCCCCCTCCCACCTCAGCTCACCCCAAGACCAGCGCGGCGGCGGCGCCCGCAAGCAGGCCCCGCCCAGCCTGGGACTCCCCCCCCGCTCACCCCAAGACCAGCGCGGTGGCGGTGACGGCGCCCGCAAGCAGGCCCCGCCTGGCCTGGGACTCCCCCCCCCCCGCTGACCCCCGGACTGGCGGCGGCGCCCGCAAGCAGGCCCGGCCCGGCATGGGACTCCCCCCTCCCCCTCCCCCCAAGACAGGCGAGCCGCCCCACTCCCCCCTCCGCTCACCTCAAGACAGGCGGGAAGAAACGAGCTCGCGACCGGCTGTTTACGCTTGACTGCCTCCTTCCTCGTCTTCTCGCAGTTTGGCAAGGCGCTCTGGGCTACCCCTTCGCGCCTCGCTTTTACGCATGCGTAGCTTCCCCATCTTAACCCGCCTGCTCAATCTCAAGCCCTAATCATTTCCGGGAGCCAGGCCGCCGCCACAGGGGAATGATTTGAAGTTCCTCGGGCGGCGGCCCGGTGCAGATTGCTCCACGGACCGGCACCGGTCCGCGGCCCGGGGGTTGAGGACCACTGCTCTAAGGCACAGTCATTCAGCATGTCAAGAAACCTGGTTTCTCTTTCTTGCCCCAAGCTCACATTGGCCCAGTAAATTGGGGATAATTGAAGTCCTCCATGATTACTATCCTGTCCCTCATAGATAACTCCATGATGTGTCTCCTCATTTCAAGGTCCCCCTCAAGTTTTTGATCTGGTGGTGGATAACACCCCCACACACACAGAGAGAGAGAGAGAGAGATACTACCACATCACTCCTTGGACCTGGTAGTTTAACCCACAGTGATTCTATGGTGGAGTCAGACTCACCGTCAATCTCCATTCTGCTGGATTTTACCCCTTCTTTGACAAAGATGGCCACTCCTCTTCCAACCCGCCCCTCTCTATCCCTTTTATAGAGTTTATAGCCTGGGACTGTAGTATCCCACTGGTTCTGCACATTCCACCAGGTTTCTGTTATGGCTATTATATCAATGTTATCACTAGCTGTCAAATGTTCAAGTTCTCCCATCTTTGCTCGGAGGCTTTGAGCGTTTGTGTAGAAGGTCTACATAATTGCTCCATCACTAATTGGGGCTAATTGATAAGAAGCCAAAGAGTATCTTGGCTGGGCAACTGGATATGTGACTAGGCAAGGCACTGAGATGTGCCCAGTCACCTCATGAATTAATCACAATTAGCCACAGCAAGTTATCAGACCATCCAATGGGATTGCAGCCACTATGTTGCTCTGATGGTATGACCACTTTGTCAGTTAACCTTAAAAAGGGTGAAAAAGAACAAAATAAGCACAATAGCCAGAAGAGTACTGGTTATGTACAGCAGGACAAGTGTACCAGCATAAATTAGAACAGAAGGTTGCCTCTAATTAGCACTTGTATTAATTACCACACGCTAAATTACATAACTGGTACACAATAAGGAATACAAGTGGAAAGCCCTTAATTAAGAGCAGTTCGTCACTTTGACTTATATCATAGCAATAAGTTCCTGACCAGCGTGTAGAAAAGACTCAAGTTTCTAAGGATCAAGAACAAGAGAGAGAAAGGGATAGTTTAATGCCATGGTTCCAACCATGGATTGGTAACCAGATGTCTTTGGCCAGCAACGCTAATAGTGAAGACTTTGGGGAGTTTTGGTCCAAGAACATCTGGGCATCCAAGGTTGGGAACCACTCGCTTAATGAACGATACCTTTGGCACTCCAGATGTTTTGGACCACAACTCCCACAGTCCTTTGTCACTGGCAACACAGGCTTGGAATTCTGGGAGTTGTGGTCCAAAACATCTGGAGTGGCAAAGGTTCACCACCACTGGTATAGAGGCAACGTATCTCTGAGCTACATCAGTTAGGGATACTATCTTGGCCAGGTGAGAGAACCAGAGAAATTTGAAAATACTGTACTAATGGATGTGTTTGTGCCTTACAGGGATGGGGAAATATAATAAATCATGGCCACTTCCAAGTTAATCAAGTGACATCTTGTAAAGAACAGCAGGTCTAGGGGATTAGGGCCAACATAGATGCTATGGTGTCTCATTCTCATGCATGACAACGAGAAACCATAAAGCTTTTTCCTGCCTTTCACCACATATTGAAACTTTCCTGAGATGTCACTACAAATGGTAAAAAAGGTAAAGGTAAAGGTTTTCCCCCTGCACATGCATGCTAATCATGTCTGACTCTAGGGGCGGTGCTTATCTCCATGTTCAAGCCAAAGAGCCAGTGTTGTGCAAGTCTGTGGCTATGTGGCCAGCATGGCTGCAAGGAAACACTGTTTTATCTTCCTGCTTTTTACGGTGGTACCTATTTATCTACTTGCTTTTACATGCCTTCGAACTGCTAGGCTGGCAGGAGCTGGGGTTATCAGTGGGAGTTCGCTCTGCTGCGTGGCACTCGGGATACGAACTGCCAAGCTGCTAACTTTGCAGCCAACAGTTTTAAGAGGCTTAGTCCGCTGAGTCACCACACCCCTTCTCACTCCAAGTGGAGTATACAATATATAAGTTTGAGAGAGGGGGGAGGGAGGGAGGAGAGGAGAGGAAGGCCACCCAAACTTCATTTTCGAAGAGAAAAGAAGGAAGAAAAAAAGCCAACAATCTCTGACAAACAAGACTGCAAAGGTTATCTGATGAAGGAAAGAATGGGCTCGATCAAAATAAATCCAGATCCTTCAGCTGGTGTTTTTGGTGCAGCTAAGCTTTGGCTATTGTTCTTGTTGTTCATTTGTTCAGTTGTGTCCGACTCTTCGTGACCCCATGGACCAGAGCTCGCCAGGCCTTCCTATCTTCCACTGCCTCCCAGAGTTTGGTCAAATCCATATTGGTTGCGTCGATGACACCATCCAACCATCTCATTCTCTGCCGTCCTCTTTTCCTTTTGCCTTCAATCTTTCCCAACATCAGGGACTTTACAAGGAGTCCTCTCTCCTCATGAGGTGGCCAAAGTACTGGAGCCTCAGCTTCAAAATCTGTCCTTCCAGTGAACATTCGGGGTTGATTTATTTCAGGTTGGATAGGTTTGATCTCCTTGCAGTCCAGGGGACTGTCACGACTCTCCTCCAGCACCACAGCTCAAAAGCATCAATTCAAAAGCATCAAAAGCAAGCTATTGCTTCTCCCCAAACATATACAACACAATAATTCATAAATATAAGTCTTTCAATAGGAGCAAAAAAGCTGAAGTCCACCATCAACTTCAGTTAATGTTTTGGATAATATACAGAGTCCTTACGAGGGACAGTGGTGGTGACGAACTGAAACGCTTGAACCAGTTCAGCACACAAGACACCTTGAACCCAGCACAAAAGGAGGTTCAGAAAAAGACATGGCTATCTAAGCTTGGTTTTCTAACTCAAGTTTCTCTGACTAGCCATTAGCTCAGGCATGTCCAAACTTCAGCCTTCCAGATGTTATGGACCACAACTCCCACAGTCCTTTGCCATTGGCAATACAGGCTTGGAATTCTGGGAGTTGTGGTCCAAAACACCAGGAGGGCCAAAGTTTGGACATGCCTGCATGACCTGAAGGATGACTGAAGTCCATAGCATAGACATGTAGTGCAGGAAGATGTGGCTTAAACTCTCATTCTACCAAGTTGTGATTAACTTCCAGCCCAAATAGGTCATTGTTGGTGATCTTATATAATGCCAGACACCACATGCCATTTCTTCACTTGAAGTCCAAGAACATCTGGGCACCCAAGCCTTGGGAGTAGATTGGGGACAGAAAGTGGTGGGCAGATTTTAAAAGAGTGCAGTCATCTTTGTGTGGACAGATTGCTGGACTGGAAAACATGACCCCTGGGTTCAAATCCCCACTCAGTCATGGAAACTCACTGGGGATGTGGAACTGGTAAAGGTGTCCCTTAAATATCTCTCACCTTAGAAGCCCTATCAAGGCTGCTATAAGTTGGTTCTGACAGCAGTAGCAGCAGCAGCCACAAATCCAAGATGATAAAATGGAAATTATTTCTAAACATCAGTTGGTAGGAAAAGAAACCATTGATTACAGAGTTAGTCATTCATTTGCACAGAACTCTACGGTTCTTATAAAAATCAATATCTATAAAGCCAAATGAGGGAAATTTCCCTTTCCTTGAGTTACTTCTTCAGAGGAAAAAAATGACTCTTTTAGGAACTCTTTTTTGAAATATATATATATCCATTCTACTCTCCATCCTCAGCCTCAGTGTTTCAATCTGTAAACTGAGAGTATTAATGCTCTACTTCACTAGGCTGCTGTCACAGCAGACAAAGCACCCCATTTCCTACATTTCATTTGTAGATGTATTTCTAAAAATAGATGTATAACAATTTTTTTAAAAAAATAGGAATGCCAAATTATTTAGATCACTACAATGCAACTATTGAAGTAGACAGGACTGGATGTGTATTAGATGTGTGATCACTGAAGAACCCGATACATGAAATGCAGTTGTGCCACTCATGACATAAAATTGAGATCTAAAAGCATCCCCTAAAGCACTTGCTAACAGGTGCTACCTCTTTTCTTCCACTTCTTCGGCATCCATTAAGATCTTACTTCATACAATGCTTGCTCGGTCATCAATTAAAGTTTATTGAAACATTTCATACCACTTTTCAAGTCTCGTTCCCAGTGCTGAGGCTCCACCGGGATTAGAATAAGCACGAGCGTATGAAGTTCAATTGATCTTAATAGGCTTACTCAGCTGCGACTTCTTAAGCCTGCTTAAGTCTGTATCCAGCCCAACTTTCTCAGAAACCAAGAAAGAAAACCAGAACAAGAACGCACTATTGTAGTTTAAAAATAACCGCAGAAATCCAATTTCACAGCCCAACACCCAAACAGAAGGCGTAAACCTTACATTTTTCTCAGAAGAGAACCAGCTTGTCTAAACTCTTCAAGGAACAATAGCCACAAGCTGCCATTCCCAAACTTTTGTTATTTATTTTTGGCCATGGTCATAAACACGGTTTATATTTCCAGTCTGGGGGGCCCTTCCAATCGACCCCACTGAGCATGGCTGAGTTAGACAAATACTGAGAAAACCTACTTGCTGCCTTTTATCATCCAAATTCAACAACAAAAAGACGGAACAGAGGTTAGCGCATGGTATATGAACCTCAGCTGGACTTCACATCACTTCTTGGCGCCCAGCTGCAACAATGCCCTACAAAGTGAATTCCGACACAACAAAGCTACACACCTTGTTACCCTTGCGTTGCCTCATCTACCTTGTTTTCCTTGATTCCCTGTCCTATGGCATACTCCGGGTTCCTATGAGCGGGTCTCTCTCTTATATTTTGTTTATTCTGTACAGACTTGTGTACATCAGGAGGATGTAATAAACACATTATGTTTAATGAGTATTAACCTCTAGAGCAGGCCTGCCCAAAGTCCGGCCTGGGGGCCAAATCCGGCCCGTCAGGCCATTCTGAGTGGCCCTCCCTTGGTCCCCACCTTCCTTCCTTCCTTCTTTCCTCCCTCCCTTTGTCCCCACCTTCCTTCCTTCCTCTCTTGGTTTCCACCTCCCTTGCTCCCCACCTTCCTTCCTTCCTTCTTTCCTCCTTCCCTTGGTCCCCGCCTTCCTTCCTGCGAGTGGGGTTGCAAGGGGTCAGTGGGTGGGGCTTGCAGTGGGGTGGCAGGGTCGGGGAGCAACTGGCCCCTGACACATTCTCAGCCACCAACTCTGGCCCTCCTTACAAAAAGTTTGGGCACCCTTGCTCTAGAGTGTGCAATAGAAATGTTATGAAGCAATGTGGTAGCGTCTGGGAACTGCCTTCATTCCAGGCATGCTGGCTACATCACTCAGTGGTTTAGGTTTCTAGCTGCAAAACCACAGATTCAGGTTCAAATCCCCATGGTGCCTCCTAGGACAGTGTTGGCAAACCTATGGCACGGGTGCCAAAGGTGGCACTCAGAGCCCTTTTTGTGGGCACCCGACATCGCCCCTTCACAGCCACCTGTATTCAGGTTAAATTGCTGTACTGGCATTTTGCAAAAAATTGGGGGGGGGTTGAATCGCAGTTTGGGCACTTGGTCCCTCAAAGGTTCGCCATCACTGTCCTAGGAGAAGACACAGTCAAGTTTAGTCTTGGGCAAGCTGAACAGTCCCAGGGCACCCCCAGAACATGGGAATGGTAAATAACTTCTGAGTATT
This sequence comes from Phrynocephalus versicolor, assembly GCA_023846285.1. Taxonomy (NCBI): domain Eukaryota; kingdom Metazoa; phylum Chordata; class Lepidosauria; order Squamata; family Agamidae; genus Phrynocephalus; species Phrynocephalus versicolor. Next base: position 4,703,237 of record JAHTLZ010000204.1, on the reverse strand, counting down.
CCCTACCTGAAAACCCCTGGAAAAGGGTTGCCATAAGTCAGAATCCCCTTAATAGCACATGATAAATATACTAAGAATGCTGAATATTTTGAAACACAAGGATGCCTCTCCAAGGTCTGACCAGCTCTTACCACCAAATCACAAATTCGTCACCCGGATAGCGTTATCCATGCAGCTTTGGAGGGACAGCCCCTCCAAGAAAATGCACACAACATTGTTTTAGTCACTGGCATGTAAAGCATGGGAATTTATAACTACATTTAGGAATCAGATCCGATGACCTTAATGGGGCACTGAGCATCTTCTCATTAATGGATAAAACGTGCTTGCCTTCCTGAATTGTACTTGGGTGGTTTCAGAGTCAGAACAAAGTGGGGGGGGGGAAACCAAGTGTTCAAGGATAATATAAAAATAGGAACAATACCAAAAAAAAAAAAACACAAAATTCAGCCGAAACTGCACACTTCATGTCTCTGCTGAATACTTTTTCTCTACATGCCCGAGATGGCTGAATTAAAATGAAAAAAAGATAGATAGATAGATAGATAGATAGATAGATAGATAGATAGATAGA
>JAHTLZ010000204.1:4660704-4695117 GCA_023846285.1 Phrynocephalus versicolor | reverse complement strand
CAGCTTCATCAGACTGATGAAGCTGTTTGGATGAGCAGCGAAACGTTCCTGTCTCTCAAAAAAGAAGTCCAGTAGCCATGACTCAACTTCCAAGTAAACTCACCTGGATGACTGGGAATCTTCACAGATACCTAGGCAAGATGTCCACCTTTCTGCTCCAGCTCTTCCTTTGTGCCTTTTCTGGGTCTAAAGGGAAGACAGGGACCAAGGAATCACCAACTCAGTTACTGTTCAGATCTCCTTGGTGACCGCTGGTCCATCAAATGGGACATGGTTGCATCTCTGGCTTGAGAACTTGGTCGTCTTCACCTCACAGTGATTCTGGAAAGAAATAACCCCTCCTGTCTGACTCCTTACCAGAGGTCCTGGGCCATGCCTAAGTTAATTCCACCAGTACCGTGAGCATTCGCACTCCTTGCAAGCGCACATGGAAGAAAATGCAGCTGTTGGTGTTGTTGAAATGGGAGCTTTCGGCACTATTTGCTTTAATACTGTAGGCCATCTTGGTTTCCCTTGAAGAAGGCCGTGTGTAATGATTTTAAATAAATATTGAAGAGGGGGGGGAATAATAGGAAACTGAGACCCTCCAGCAAGGATCAAAGAGGTAGATAAGGTTGCCAACTTCCTGGCCCAACCCTTACTTCTTCAACAGCAGTCTGTTATATGTGATAATCAAGCCATTGCTGTGGCATCTACCGACACCCTATGAACCAATGACCTTTGAAAGATCCCCCCCTCATTAACAGTCCTGCTCAGTTTTGAAGGCCATGGCTTCTCCTAGTGAATCAAATCTGTGTTGGCAGGTGAGGCTCCATGATCCTTGGAGTCCACTAGAGCTCTACAACTCAAGATCTCATGTTCACTCTTCCTTGTTTCCTTAAACTTTTTCCAGCACTGTTGTCTTTCCAGTCAGTTTTGCCTTCCTATGATAAGTCACATTTCATGTAGAATTTCATTGCTTTTTTTCCTGCGTTCCAAAAAGGTCTCCTCCAATATCACATCTCAAGTCTATTTATCTTTTCCTTCTGTCCAGATGCTAGATTTCAGGGTGATTAAAAGTTAAACATGGGAGAAGAGTTTTCTTGGCAGCAATACAGGAGTGGTTGCCAGTTCCTACTCCAGGTGCCTACAGCACCTTGTATTCCCTGGTGGTTGCCCATCCAAGTAATAACCAGAGCCAACCCTGCTTAGCTTCCAAAATCAGGCGAGATTGGATGGGCTTCATCTAGGCAGCTAGGGAAGCATTTACCCATAGAGCAAAACCCAGCACAGCTGGGATGCTCTTCATTTTCATAGGACTGGCTCTGGAGAACATCCTGATGATTTCCAACCATCTCCGTTGGTGGTGGGATGTGGATTTTTCTACTGCGGCCCACCAGCTGTGAAGGCTGGTGACGCCATGATTTCTAGAGCAGGGAATCCATGCCAGGATTTAGTTCCAAATTTGGAAGAGCTATCCAAGATTCTGGGCCTATTTTGAGGATTGGCTTCATCACCTTGGGCAGTTTCTGTGAGACGCTAACATTAAAGCTCCAGGCAAATTCAATGCCCACATGAAACCAGAGTGACCGACTTCTGTTGCACAAGAAGGATTCTATACATTAAGCTTGTTTTGCCTGCTATTTATTGAGCTCTGTCTCAGGTTTTCTGTTGACTGCACATCCGGGGGGGGAGGGGAATTATGCCATGGGATTGGAAGGAGAACACTGAATTTTGCTCCAGGTAATGGCCAACAGGGTAAAGGAAAAGGTTCCCCCCGCACATGTGTGCTAGTCGTGTCTGACTCTAGGGGTGTGAACCATTCTTTCAAGGGAAAGAGCCAGTGTTGTGCAAGTCCATGGCCACGTGACCGGCATGGCTGCAAGGAAACAGTTTTACCATCCCACTTTTTACGGCAATACTATTTATCTACTTGCATTTATATGCTTTTGAGCTGCTAGCCTGGCAGGAGCAGGGGTTATCAGTGGGAGCTCGCTCCGCTGTGTGGCACCCGGGATGCAAACGCCGAGCTGCTGACATTGTAGCCAACAGTTTTCAGAGCCTTAGTCCACTGAGCCACCACGCCCCAACATGGTATTATGCCTCAAAAGTAATGTGCTGCAAAATTGGACATGTTTGTTTGTTTCCTATCCTGGCATATACTGCACTGAACATGTGCATGGCATTTTGCAGGTGTTTCTGTCCCATTCATTACAAAGCCAAAAGATGTAGCAGGCAGTATTTGGGTCGTGTACTAAAGAAACTAGAGTAGTATCCTGTTGTTTTAATGTTGCATGGAAGGAAAAATGAGTATTTCCCCTGTTCTAGCGGGCTCCCCACTGTGTTGCCAGTTGCATGGCAGATCTCACAACTGATAAAAGAACGGACATGCTATGGTAAGCCTGTCAGAGCAGAAGGATGCTTATACAATTTCTCTGCCTCTCCACGTTTAGATAAAAAGAGTGCCCGAGAGTTCAGTTTAGCATGAGATGTGAACAAATCCCAAATTCAAACTGATTGGAATTCCAAATAGCCTGATTTGGGCCAATTTATAGAAGGAAAGCATTCATGCAGAATGAAGCCAAGTGGATTTACCAATCAATTTGGACACAGAAAACAAATTAAATCACATGGACATACTTTGCTTCAGTTGACTAGTTATTTTTAAAGATAATTTTGAAGACACCACTAATACTAGCCCTGTTACATTCTGCCATGCCTCCAAATTCATGGATGTCAAAAGCTATCATAGTTTTGATTGCCCAGCCTGCTGACTATGAAGATGCTGTGACAAAACCCTGGAAACAGGAGTAATAAATATACAAATCATCAGCCAATGCCAGCAGGAGGGCGGGGAATGGTATGATATAAAAAGGGTGGAGCCTAGGGAGTTCAGTTGAGTTCAGTTAAGTTGAGGTTTTGAGAGTGAGTGCTGGTAGAGAGCACTGCTCTGTGAGAGTTCTGTCAGGCAGTGAGGGCTATACTGTTTACTAGTTATTGAAGACAGGGAGGCTTGTAGAGCTGATTAAATCTATTATATGTTAAAGGCAACGCATACCATCCTCAGATATTGTTATATTTATTATTTTCTCAATAAACTTTGTTATTATTTTTATATTATTCATCTGAGTCGGTCCCAATTCATGAGGCGACGATTTTAAAAGGTGGCAGCATTACCAAGTAAATAAAAAGTGGCAGCATTACCATTTCTATCACAATTCAGTGTGTAAAAGGAAGGTGTTGTCACAATTTGTGGCACAGCAGTGGGATGTTGAAATAAACCCAGTTGTGCCTTGAAAACTCAGTCTGTGAAAGGGGTGACGTCACAGATGCACAAATCAATCAGATCCCAGATCTTTCTAATGATTTAGTGTGAAATGAATGGGGGGGGGGAATGCTGAAAGGAAGTTATTGGCTGATGAACCTGGGACACTAGTTTGTTTAGCACTGCCATGGCCACAGTGGCATCCAACCACCACTAAGGAGCAAATGAGAAGGAGGCGGTAGTATGATAAGAACATAAGAACATAAAAAGAGCCATGCTGTATGATTGGTTGATTGATAGGTTGATTGATTGGTTGATTGATTAAAATAAATTCAAAATAATAATTAAGATTTTCAAAAGACAGCACTTACCCAGCCCTGTCCTGAGCATAACTTTAATTATCAAAAGTTGATCTACATAGGTAGGTCTTTATAAGTCGGCCAAAGGACAACTGAACATGGACCCCCCCAAAAAAGCGTTCTGCTTATATACCACCCCATAGCACTTCAAGCATTCTCTGGGCGGTTTACAGTTTTTAATTATGCAGGCTACACATTCCCCCCACCCCCAGCAAGCTTGGCACTCATTTTACTGACCTTGGAAGGATGGAAGGCTCAGTCAGCCATAAGCCGGCTACCTGGGATTGAACCCCAGGTCGTGAGCACAGTTCTAGCTGCAGTATTGGCATTTAAACACTGTGCCACGAGGCTCCTAAGGCAAGTCTTTTTGGGAAGGGAATTCCATAACTGGAGAACAGTCATAGAGAAGGGGGATAGTGATGCTGCGGAGAAAAGCTATCTCTGCAAATCTGGAAGGATTTGTAGACCTTTCTCTCTTTCTCTTCCCCCCTCCCTCCCTCCCTCCCTCCCTCCCTTTCTTGACAGTTCTAATTTTGCTTTCTTTTCCAGCTCTCCCAGGCCAAGGAAGGAGGACACCTTCCCCCGCTTGCTATTTTCTCCTTTCGACATAAGCTGAGTCTGAAGTTTTGAGTTAGCGGTACAATTAAATGGACTCCATAATAGATGGTTTCAGTAATCCTGCTGCTGTGAAGCAGAGGCACAAAACAAAGAAGAATGGAACAAAGGGGACTCCCCTCCTCCCACTGCTTAATTATAGGTGATTATTTTAGTGCAGTAATTATTCTATAATATATACAGTAGTAGATAGGAAGATTTCAGTTCATTTCAATTACTTCTGTCCCATACCTGGATACAAGTTGTGCCAGCATGACTACAGCAACAGGATATCACCAAATGTGTACAATTATATTTGTTTGCTTGTTTGTTGAACTATTAAGATCAAAGCTATGATTTTTACAGTAGTGAGGTATGAAAGTGAGAGCTGGACTATAAAGAAGGCTGGTCACTACAGACTTGACACTTTTGAACTGTGGTGCTGGAGGAGACTCTGGAGAGTTTCCTTGACTGCAAGGAGATCAAATCTATCCATCCTGAAATACATCAACCCTGAATGTTCACTGGAAGGACAGATTTTGAAGCCAAGGCTCCAGTACTTTGGCCACCTCATGAGGAGAGAGGAGTCGCTGGAAAAGTCCCTGATGATGGGAAAGATGGAAGGCAAAAGGAAAAGGCGGTGGCAGAGAATGAGATGGTTGGACGGTGTCATCAAAGCAACCAATATGGATTTGACCAAACTCTGGGAGGCAGTGGAAGACGGGAGGGCCTGGCATGCTCTGGTTCATGAGTTCAGGAAGAGTTGGACATGATTGAGCATAGAATCATAGAGTTGGAAGAGACCTCAGAACCATCTAGTCCAACCCCCTGCCATGCAGGAACCCCCATCACAGGATGCCCGACAGATGGCCAACTGAACAACAACAACAACAACAACAACAACAACAACAACAACAACAACAACAACAACAACAACAACAACACTTGCTGGTGTTGTGTGCCACCATGTCACCTCCAGTTTATGATAACCCTATGAAGGAGTGACTTCCAAAATGTCCCATCCTCAGCAGCCCATCTCAGCTCTTGCAAACTCAAGCATGTGGTTCCATTAGAGTATCAATCCATCTCATACAGGGCCTTCCTCTTTTTCCTGTTTCCCTCAATTTTTCCCATTGTCTTTTCCAGAGATTCCTGCCTTCTCATGACGTCCAAAGTAGGACAACCCAACATCCACATTTTGCCTCCAGTGAGGGCTCAGTCTTGATTTGATATAGGATCCACTTGTCCATTCCAGGGTATCAGCTAAGCTCTCCTCCAGCACCACCATTGACAGCACCTCCAATTAAAAATAGTTTTCGTTGTGCAAATAGCAAAAATGACATTGAACACTCTTAAATCAATCTGAAACAATGCGATCAATGCAAAACAATTGAGGCAAGTTAAAACAGTACACGCAATGGATTCAGGGCTTCACAGCCCAGTCAGATCGTGATCCCAATGCCCTCAAACCTTCACTCAAAAGCTAGATATTAACATGGTTTTTGAAAGAGGGCAGTGCAACCCCATTTAAAATGTGTTGAAGAGCCTCTAAGGGCATGGCAATGTCATTTTGAGACTGTGTCCTGTAGGCCCCTTGTGCAGCCCCCCAAACCCCAGACCCATGACCCCCCCCCCAAAAAAACCCAAAACATTTAAATCAGAAATGCAAATTGTGGCCACAAAAACCTCTAGAAGTTTATGATTTTTAAAAAATAATAATATATTTTTTAATTTTTTTAAATTAATTTGTTAATTTTTTCCATCAAAAGATAAAACAAAGCAAAACAAAAAAGCAGAACTCTTTTGAGGTGTAGGGGTCTTGGAAGTAATTCCAGTGCTCCAGGGGGTGTGGACTTAAAAGCTCTGCACTATGGCAGTAGATGCTGCTGACAAATTCAGTGCTATGGCTTTCAGGTCACAAAGACCAGTTTCCATTGCCACCAGAAAGACACGGATGATGCCATCACCACAATCAGCTAATGTTCCCCGTGGTTCCGTCAGAAACTTAATTTACCTTTCAGCGCACACAGACCCAGTGTTTATGCACTGAAGAAGTAATAAGCGATAGACAGCCACTAGAAGTCTAAGCCAGAGACCAACTTGGGAGATAACCTATAATTAGAAAAGGAAAGTCCTAAAGTATCCGAGTGCCGCCGCAAGAGTTTCTCTCACCTGCAGGAGCGTGCAAATTAGCTTGCTTCGTTTGGTGATTTGTCACCCTCACTTAAGCGCCGGATTTCTTCGACGTCTGAGGCCACAAACTCAAAGTTAAAGCCACATTTCATCTCTAATGATCTGTCCTGCCTGTTACTAATAGTAATAATAATCGCCATTGTGTGCCGTCAGGTCGATTCAGACTTAACGGCAGTTTGGCAAAACTTTTCAGGATTTTTAAGGTACAACAGAGAGTACTCGGAAGTGGGATCCTGCCGCTTGCCCAAGGCCACACAGGCTGGCTCTATGCACAAGAGACATAGTGTAGAACAGGCATGTCCAAAGTCAGCCCCGGGGGCTAAATGCATCCCATTTTCAAATTTTGAGTGGCCCGCAGCCTCTTCTCCCCACTGACTCAGCTTCTCACACATCCCCGCCAGCTGGCCCCTCCCCATACTGGATGGAGACGTCAGCTTGCAGTTTTACAGTTTGCCTGCCCTCCCTGCCTCTGTCCGTCACCCCAGCCACTCAGAGAACCTACCCCCCCCCCAGCCTCATTGCTGCAGTGTCCTCCCCACCTCCTTGCATGTCCTAGAGCAGTTGTGGCAAACCTTCGGCACTCCAGATGTTTTGGACCACAGCTCCCAGCATTCTGATCCTAGATTGCCAATGACAAAGGACTCTGGGAGTTGTGGTCCAAAACATCTGGAGTGCTAACGGTTCACCACCAATGTCCTAGAGGCTTGACCAAAGTCCGGCCCGAGGGCCAAATGTGGCTAAATATTCAGCCCCCACACATTTTCACCTCACCAAATCTGGCCCTCCTTGCAAAAAATTTGGACACCCCTGGTGTAGAATCAAACTCCAAACCTCTGGCTCTGCAGCCAGATCCCTAAAATGCTAAACCATCCAACCAGCTATGTTACTAGCCATAGACTACAGTAAATATGTGAGTCTGACAACATCACCAAATCATGGGTCTTTGATTTCCTGATATCTTGCTCTACAGGAGGGTTGAGGTGGGGCATGATGAGGGGATGAGAGTTGCAGGTTTTAAATCCCAGCACTCAAAACACTTTCCCTGCAATGACATAAACAGCAATGCATTCCCACCACAAAGATACAACAGATGCTACGGTCAGCAAAGGACAAAAGGAACCCACCTGCCACCGCAGGATTATACCAGATACCTTGTATTTGTGGCCAGGTATATATTGGGACCGCAAAGCACAGCATCCAGACCAGAATCAAAGAACATGAAAGACATTGGAGACTAAGACAACCGGAAAGATCAGCAGTAGCTGAACATACCCTGAAACAAACTGGACATAGAATCCTCTTCCAGGACACAGAGGTACTGGAAAACACTACCAATCAGTATGTCAGGCTACACAGTAAAGCCATTGAAATCCACAAACATCAGCACAGTTTCAACAAAAAAGAAGAAAGTCTTAAAAATCCACAAAGCCTGGCTTCCAGTACTAAAAGCTGCAGAGTGCAAAAGGTCAAAACTCAATTATTCCCACCCAGCCAGAAGCAACAGTGATCAGTTCACAAAATAGAACAGCTAACAACACCCATCAACTACACAGAAGGATCATTGCTACCCCTGATTGCATTGAAACTTCTTAATCCTTTCATCACAATAAAATGACTATCACCTATTGTCCTGCATAGGACAAGTGTCCTCTTCCCCACAACTTCAAAAGCCCCAGTCTCATTCACTCTCTACTCCAGAGAACAGAGAAAACGCCTAGTTCCCTGAGCTCCTTGCCTTCTGAAGATGCCAACCACAGAGTCTGGTGATATGTCAGGAAGAAAAGCTTCCAGAACACAGCCAAACAGCCTGAAAAACTCACAACAACTCTAAACAGCAATCTTGCATGCCTAGGCTAACATCTAGGCTAAACCATTAATGCTGCATTTTCATCCAAACTTTTATACACACAGCCCTTCCCTGAAGCCTTCCCTGTCATCAAGAGAAAGCTTAGGCATTTGAGGAATGGCTGGTGACTCCAAGTTTGGCAGGGCAGTAAATCCACTCCAGGCTTTGGCTGGATCTTTGCCAGAGTTCTCCAAAGTCTTACACCCAATTACAATTAGTCCCAGTATCTTGGAGAGCTCTAGTAAAGCTTCATCCAAAATCCAGAACATATTTTACCTTTGTTGCCTTTGAATCATAGTTCCCAACCTTGGGTTCCCAGATCTTTTTGGCCTAAAGTGTCCAGGCGCCTCCACCATTATTTCTGCGTTTATGGGTATTACTGTCCAAGAAAATCTGAAGACCCAAGATGGGGAGATCCATAAGTTCCCTTCTGGCTCTGCAGTTCTACAATTATAGAATGTAAATTACTTACACGCTGAAACATTTGCTTTTTCACCAATCCCTGTAAGGTACATTAGGGAGGAAGGGGAGGGAGAGAGACAAAGTTGAGGAGGGAACCCAGGAGAACAGAATTGCATGGCTCTGTTGAGTGCGCATGGAAGCTGGAAAGTGTACATATTCCATAGACTCTTCATGAATGGGGTAAAGCACATCCATGAAGAGTACCACATTACCCTTGGCATGACGTGATTTTACTTTCTTGACCTGTGATTTTACCACATTACCCCTTGGTATGACCTGTGTTTTTTCTTTATTTATTTACCCGTATATACTCGAGTATAAGTCGACCCGAGAATAAGCTGGAGCCCCTAATTTAAACCCCCAAAACTGGGAAAATTTATTGACTCAAGTATAAGCCTAGAGTGGGAAATGCAGCAGGGCCTGGCAACTCCTCCTTTGTGAGCTGGGTGTGTGTGTGATGTTTAAAATGACTTTTAGCCACCAAGGCAAGTGCTTGAGTTGGTGGCTAAAAGTCATTTTAAACATTGTTTAAACAATGACTTTTTAAAAAGTCCTTTTAAACATGGGGGTCAGGAGAAGTGGTGCACAATGTTTAAAATGACTTTTAGCTACCGACCCAAACTTGCCTCAGTGCTAAAAGTATTGACCCGAATATAAGCCGAGGACCCCTTTTTTCAGCCCAAAATTAGGGCTGAAAAACTAGGCTTATACTCGAGTATATACAGTACTTGCTCTGTGCTCCTTTGAAACTCAATGCTGGCTAAAGAATTAGAAACCTACAAGATGCTCCTCTAATCCAACACAACGAGGTAGATGGGATCAAAGCTCAGAGGGCATGCTGGACCCATGAAAAGACCCTAATTCAATGCCAGATATCTTCATAGAGATAGAACTGAAAAGATTCCTAGATGATACCCTGGGAAGCTGATACTGGTAGATCAGCCTGCCTCAATCTGGCACCATTCACCATTCCTGTTCTCCACAGACAGTATGCTTGACAGGAGGTGGCAGGAGTCACAGACAGCACATCCCAAGGAGGCCTGATTGGGGGAAATTGCTGATCTGATCTTTGGATCTGAGGCAGTGCAAGGAATCATCCAATGACCCTCTAAGGCTAATGCTCTAACAGTCTACTCATCCCTGTTTTTCACACCCCCTCCCTGGCTTCCTGCACAGAAAGATTAAGCAGCATCAGTGAGGTTCCCTACTTCACTCCTCTGTGTTCTGCATTTCTTTCCATCTTTCTTTCTCCCCCTCTTTCCAAACCTCGAAATCTGATTTATGATGGCCATTTCTGATCCCCCCTTTCTCCCTCCCCCAAAGCCAGTGAGGTAGCTGCATATAGCAGTTCTATAAATAGTTTCCAATAGTGGGTAAAGCTGTGGAGCAGATCAATAGCCTGTCTCAAGGAGGGCTCCAAATTACATCTCGAGGGATGGAGGCGCTGGGGAGAATTGATAAATGACTTGCAAATGCCGTGTGCTTTCTGTGTATCTAATTAACGAAAAGGTGACCGGGATCAATAGCAGAAAAGCAGATGGGGCTAAAAATAGAACTCAGGCCAGGAAAGCAACCTGCAGGCAGCAGGCTGGAATGAAAATGTCCCCCTGAGTGATTACCTCTTTGTTTGCGGGGAATGGGTGTTGTCGACTGGTGGGATGAAAGCATGTCCTGCAGGGAATGCCCAGAAGCTTTCAAGAAGGGTTCACAAAGTCCAGTGTGATGTGGGGCACAATATGTTCCCTTCTGGAACCAAATGCCACCTCCTTCCCTGGGAGAAATACACAGAGATTTGACATTCTCTCTCTCTTTCTCTCTCTCGCTCTCTCTCCCTCTCCACCCTCAACTCTGCTCTTTTAGATTCTGAAATCTTGACCCATCTTTCTCTGGAACTAAATGCATCGATCAGTCAATCAGCATAATTGGTTAATCACAGATTTACAGCAGGGGCCTTCAAAGTTCCTGACACTGTCAGGCTGTTGCTGTGCCAGCAATAACTGCTTTCTTTCTTTCCCTTCCTCGCTCTTTGGGCTTTAAAGTGCCAGAGAACCTTCAATTGCATCATCTGTGGATTAATAACAGTCCACATCCATAAATCATAGACTCATAGAATCATAGAGTTGGAAGAGACCTCAAGGGCCATCTAGTCCAACCAATATGAACCCTCATCACAGGACTCCCGACAGATGGCCATCCAGCCTTTGTTTAAAAACCTCCAAAGAAGGAGATGCCACCGCCCTCCATGGAAGCATAATCCATTGCCGAACAGCTCTAACTGTCATTAAATTCTTCCTAATGTTTAAATGGAATCTCTTTTCCTGTAGTTTGAGACCACTGCCCCACATCCTAGTCTCTGAAGCCATGGAAAATGTGGTTTCCAAAGGCAATGAATACCACCACCATCCCACCCTAGACATATTGAGTCTCATCTGATTCTGGGAGCTAAGCAGGGTAATATTTGTAAGGGAGAACGCCAGAGAATACCGGTGATCTCCAGGTATAGCTAGGAGAGAATCTTGCCTGAAACCCTGGAAAGCCATGGTTGCCAGTCAGAACTGACAAGGCTAGGCTAAGCAGACCTAGAATAAGGCATCTACCTATTCAGTTCTTCAAAACCATGTGTGGTTTTATGAATGTGGGCTATTGTGCTGCTCTAGCCACAATTCAAAATGGCACAAAATGGCCCAATATCGTGTTCAATATCATGACATATTGTCATAATGTCATATGAGGAATGGCTTAGGGAGCTGGGAATGTTTAGCCTTTCAAAAAGAAGGCTGAGGGGGATATGATAGCTATGTTTAAATATTTGAAAGGATGTCATATTGAAGAGGGAACAGGTTTGTTTTCCATGGCTTCAGAGACTAGGACTCGGGGCAATGGTTTCAAATTACAGGAAAAGAGATTCCATTTGAACATCAGGAAGAACTTCATGATGGTTAGAGCTGTTCGGCAGTGGAAGATGCTGCCACAAAGGGTGGTGGAGTCTCCTTCTTTGGAGGTTTTTAAGCAGAGGCCGGATGGCCATCTGTCGGAAATACTGTGATGGGGGTTCCTGCATGGCAGGGGGTTGGACTGGATGGCCCTTGAGGTCTCTTCCAACTCTTTGATTCTTTGATTCTATGATTCTATGATTCTATGACTACAACACCAGAAGGATACCAGCTTTGCATACCAAAATGTAACCTGAATATGGACGACACCAATGTCAGCACTCATGATGGTCTACAGTGTTGATTCTCAACAGCGACCATATGGCCCCATGGGGGCAGAGGTGTACTGGCACATCTGAAGGGGGAGCACAGACTGAAAATAGTGAGACGTTTCTGAAAGATATATGTTTGTGTTATATCCTTGTTTGACAGGGGAGTCTGGACCCCAAGAAGACCATCTAAAAGGACAATGGTCCCTAAAAATAAAACAATAAAAAGTTGAGAATAGCTAGTCCACATTAGGGGTGCTCAACATTGGGTAACCTTGATATTCTTTGACTGCATATCCAAGAAACACAGGCTAGCGGTGAAGGCTTCTAGCATTCTATGAACATCAAAGTTCATAGTTGGGTGCCACTGGTCTACAGGATCCTTCCTTGTGTTGCCATTCATAAAGAGACACCAGTGGAACTTCCTGACACAGGAGGTGGTGATGGCATCTGGCTTGGATGCCTTCAAAAGCAGATTGGACAGATTCCTGGAGGAAAAATCCATCACAGGTTACAAACCATGATGGAGATGTGTAATCTCCAGGCTTAAAACCGGGGTACTTCAAGCGCCAGATGCAGAGGAGTGGTATCAGGAGACAGATATCTAGTCTCATGCGCTCCCAAACGCATCTGGTGGGGCCACTGTGAGATACAGGAAGCTGGACTAGATGGGCCTTTGGCCTGATCCAGCATGGCTCTTCTTATGTTCTTATGTTCTTATGACACCACAGGAGGCAAAATCCCAGAAGCTGACTCCTTTTTTCATCAGTTAACTACTTCTCACCCAAACACAAAGCAGTTGTGAGGGTTATCGGGAAGGTGAGTAATGGCAACTGGACTTCTTTTTTTGAGAGATTGAAACATTTTGCTACTCATCATTCATGTGTGTATTGAAAACCCCTCTCAAAACAGGGATGAGGGACTGAGGCACACTCTGTCTGCTACTCATCATGATGCCTTTCCGTCAATCCCCAAACGAGTCAGAAGCACTTCACACCTCCACCAGCAAGGCCACAGCTAACGACCCATACTTAATGGGTGTTGAGAAGGGTTGCACAGATGGGACTTTCACATACCTCAGGCCATGTCCACCTAACGAGCCTAATCAGACCATTGTCCACCTATGGGCCTATTCAGACCATTGTCCAACTTATAAGCCTATTCAAACCAGGGCAATGTGAAATCAAGGTGAACTATAAATTGGAGGCCTCCCCACTAACTTTCCTCAGACTGATGAAGCTGCTTGGATGAGTAGCAAAATGTTTAGATCTCTCAAAAAAAGAAGTCCAGTTGTCATGACTCAACTTCCAGATAACTTCACCTGGATGACTGAGAATCTTCACAGATAATTCTGAGAGTATACAGCCTGAGGGTTGGGGAGATAAATAGAACAGAAACCTCTACGAAGTTGTGTTTATGTTTTCCAAAAGATGTCCCCTCACCTTTTGAAATAAAAAGAAAGGAGATAGAAGCATAATATCTCACATTCATAAACTCAGACTTTTTTGAAGAAACGGATTTGATTCCCTAGAAAAACTTTATTGTACTGTCACATCACACAGTGCCACCTATGCATTGGGAATTGCTGATGATGGAAGATTTCTGTCTACAACTGCTAAGTCACTTTTTTAAAAAAAAATCAATTTAATAAAACAAATTAAATTAAATTATTTTTAAAACTAATATTTATATAATCAAAAAGTTCCCTTTTTCTGTGTCCTGATTTCAAAGCTTGTCTAGCTCTGTCATTCAATATCAAATTGAAAAAACAATGTGCCATTACAGTTCCATTTAGCTGTGTAGGATGAAAACCATTGCTAACATGCTTTGAATTTCAACAACAGCCAGAAATCTCTGCCTACTTAGAAACTGTCCTACTAAATTTACATTTGAGTAAACCTATTTAGGATCAAAGTCCAAGGGTGCAACAGTTAACACAGGGTGTATTTCTTACTTTGACTTGCCTCACCATTTTAAAGCTCTACTGTCTATTAAGCTGTTTCCATAATTGGTATTGCAGAAGGAGTAGCAGAGAAAAACACTCTCAATTTAAAATAATTTAATAAGCACACTATTCCAGAAGCACCTTGGACACAAAACAGTCAAATTTTCTACTGCTGAAGATAGCTTATAAACACACCGCATGCTATAAAAAGGACAGGTGCTGAGTAAATCTGAGGAGCATGGCGTCCTATTAGAGAAAGGCTTTTTATTTTTATTTTTATTTTTGAAAAAAACCACTGCATTTTATTTTCAGGGACATGTGGGAGGTTACAGCACAACGGAGGTTACAGCACAACTAAGCTTCACAGCTGGCTGGCTGCTCAATTGGAGGAACAGGGATTCAGTTCGCGTGGAAATTGAAAGCCACTCTTTAGAACAACCAAGGGCACCATGCTTGGTGCACTTTTCCCCATATTTTATGGGGAACAAGGAAGCTCCAGTCCTATGAACGGCAAATATATATTGTTAGTGGTATTTATGGTCTATAATATAGTAAGTCCAATTCAACTATGCATGAATGTAGCAGCCAACACCAGTTTGCTTACTCTACTTACTCACTTGCTTGTTTAAAATTTATTTATTTATTTATTTATTTATTTATTTATTTATAATATTTTTTACCCCACCTTTCTCCTTGGAAAAGTACCCAAGCTGGCTTGGGTCCTTTTCCCATTAAAAGTACCCAAGACTTAAAGTACCCATTAATTTTCTCATTAAAAAGTACCTAAGACAGTGTACATCATTAAAAGATAAAATTAAAAGCTAACAACAGTGAGTATACAAACACTAAAAAGGGCTGAACAAATGTCATACTAAAAAAAGAAATAAAATGAAAAAGGTAAAACAAATACAACACCAAAACACATTCAAGCAATAAGGTACAGCAATACATTTTTTAAAATGGACAGCCAGTCATTCATGGAAAACGTACCTGAAGAGAAAGGCATTCATTTGCTTGGGGCAGGACAGCAAAGATGGGGCTAGGGTGGCCTCTTGTGGGAGGGAGTTCCAGAGTATAGGAGCAGAAAAAGAGCAGGTCCTGTCCTGCGTACACACCAAACACACATGCTAAGGTGAAGAAACCAAGAGAAGGGCCCCTCCAGATGATCGTAACATCTAAGCAGGCTAATAAAGGGAGATGCAGTCCTTGTGATAGCTTGAAGCCAAGCTGTTTAGGGTTTTATGCGAGGGCCAGTCTGATTAATTGCAACTAAAAGTAATATATTTTGGATAGCTAGAGGGCTGAGGTAAATGCAGGAAATGTCCTCTGGTTGTGGAATGCGGAGGCGGGAGTGGGGGAATGATCTCAGCAAACATCATCCATCTGTGTGCATTTCCACACCTAAAAAAAACCAAAAGATCCTGGTGATCTTATTGATTCTCTGTATTCACACTGCATTCACAGTAGAGAAGAGGAGCAAAGAGAGGTCCTAAGCAGAAAAAACTGTCATTTCACAAGGGAAACAGCACAAACCATAAAAAAGATTTTATATAGGTTTTTAAAAAAGCCTGTGGAACTGGCCGTGGTGCTGAAATATGCTACTGTGTGGGGTTGATATTTTCTGATCTGTTTGTGATACAAACACATTAGCAGTTTTAAGTGGGAACAAAAGTCTAAGGCAAAGATGGCAAATGTTAGTTATTAGTCTGCTGAGTCAGCCAGTGGTTGATTTTGTTGCTGTTTTATCATGTTCTTGGCCAGCAAAATAACTTCAGGGTAGATTGAAAAAGCTATATTAAAGGGATGCCAACCAAAAAAAAAAAAAAAGGAAAAAAGGAAACCAAAGAAAGAGTCTCATAGGTTCATAAGACACATTGTTATCAATCTTCCACTTTCAGCCATTATCTTTGTAAAATGTGATTGAGTGCTTGCCATGTATGGTCATAGAACAAGTGGGGCGCCATCTCTTGATGTACTACCTCTTCAAAATAAAATGACCCAAACTAAAAGCCCTCAATATCTATCTATCTATTTATTTTGAATATTTATACCCCACCTTTCTCCTTGGAAAAGGACCCAAGGTGGCTTACAATAATGAGGGACAATATACAACCCAGAAAATTTAATTTATTTATTTATTTATTTATTGTTGCATTTATATCCCGCCCATCTTCCCAAAGGGAACTCTGGGCGGCGAACATGGCTAAACAAGTCAGCAATACAAATAGGAAAACAATACAAAACAATAACAGTAAAATACAAGACCTACACACCAAACATGAGTTAAAATAAACATACTAAAAGCAGAGGCGGAGCGCACCCTTGAGTTCTGGACTCGCCGCTGCTACCAAATTCAGCGAATTATCGATGGCGGATATAAAAAAAAAAAAGGCTAAGCTAGGTCACCAAAAGCCTCGCGGAATAGGATGGTCTTCACCGCTTTACGAAAGGCCAGCAGGGACTCTGCTGAGCGCACTTCACTAGGTAGGGAGTTCCATAAGGATGGAGCGGCCACCGAGAAAGCCCGGTTCCGGGTGAAAGAACGCCTGGCTTCTCGGGGGGATGGAACCTGTAGCGAGTGCGCTCGCGCCTGCCGAACCGGTCGGGCCGATGTTGACCGCTGGACGATCCGCTCCGCCAGGTAGTCCGGACCCAGGCCATGGAGGGTTTTATAAACTAAAACCAGGACTTTGAATCTGATCCGGGAGGCAACGGGTAGCCAATGCAGCCGGGCCAGCACCGGGGTGATGCGGTCGAAACGACGCGCACCCGCCACCAGTCTGGCCACTGCATTTTGCACCCGCTGCAGTCGCCGGAGGAGAGTCAAAGGCAACCCCATGTAGAGAGCATTGCAATAGTCCAGCCTCGAGATCACCAGCGCCTGCACCACTGTTCTCAGGGAGTCCCCGTCTAGGTAAGGGCGGATCTGGGCGATCTGGCGAAGATGAAAGAACGCGGTCCTGGCCACGGCCGCCACCTGGGCATCCAGGGACAAGGCCGGGTCCAGGATCACGCCCAGATTCCGAACCCTCTCCGCCAGTTGGAGGGAAACACCCTCCAGGCTGGGGAGGGGGCCCCCGTACCCAGACGGGGAGCTCCCGAAGAACATCACCTCGGTCTTCTCAGGGTTGAGCTTGAGCCTGTTGGCCCTGGTCCAAGCCATGACCGCCTCCAGGCACTGGTCGAGGGTCCGGACAGCTTCCACTGCAGAGGTGGAGAAACAGAGATAGAGCTGCGTGTCATCAGCGTACTGATGACAACGCAGCCCAAATCTCCTGATGACCCCCGCCAGCGGCCTTACATAGATGTTAAACAGCATGGGGGAGAGAGACGAGCCCTGCGGAACCCCACACGGGAGTGTCCACGGGGCCGACAACTCTCCCCCATGCTGCACGTACTGGGGCCGGTCCTGGAGGAAGGACCGGAGCCAACTGCGAACAGTGCCCCCGATCCCCACCTCCAGGAGCCGGTCCAGTAGGATACCGTGGTCGACGGTATCAAAGGCCGCTGACAGATCCAGGAGAACCAACAGGGTAGAGCAACCCCTGTCGGCCGCCCGGATAAGGTCATCTTGCAGCGCGACCAGAGCTGTTTCGGTACCCCGGCCAGGCCTGAAGCTGGACTGGCAAGGATCAAGGCGCCGCTGTTCCTCCAAAAACGATTGAATCCGCACCGCGGCCACCCTCTCGATCACCTTGCCCATGAAGGGAACATTGGCTATTGGACGGTAATTAGCCAATTGGTCCGCAGCCAATCCCGGTTTTTTCAAAATGGGCTTGACCACCGTCTCCTTAAAACGAGAGGGAAAAACCCCCTCGCTAAAGGAGGCGGTGGCGATGGCCGCAGCCCACTCGGGCATGCTCCCTCTGGCAGATTTGATTAGCCAAGATGGGCAAGGGTCGAAGGGGGTGGTCGCGGGGCGGCAGTGGGCGATAGCCCTGGAGGCTTCCAAAGGGGAAACAGGCCCAAACTCATCCATTTGAGGCGAACGAGGGGGTGAGGGGGCTGGGGATGGCGAGGGAGGGCTAGTGTCACTGGATACAAAGCCAGCACGGATGGCCTCTATTTTAGATCTAAAAAAGACTGCAAAGTTCTCGCTACTGAAATCAGTAGGAGGAGGCCTGGCCAGACTAGGATTGGTGAGGTCCCGAACCACCCGGAAGAGTTCTGCCTGGCGGTTCGAGGCCTCACCAATTCTCAGGGAATAGAAAGATCTTTTGGATTCCCTGATCGCTCGCGAGTAGCGCCTAGTCTGGATCACAACAGCAGTCTTATTTATCGCCGTGCGGCTCTGTCTCCAGATGCTCTCCAGTCTCCTCCGTTCCTGCTTCATCGCCTTTAACTCCCCCGTGAACCACGGAGAAGCGCGGGCTCTGCCCCGGAGGAGACGCTTGGGGGCGATTCGGTCGACAGCGCCGGCAGCTGACTCAAACCATTGGTTGGCCAGGACTTCGGCCGAATCGTCAGCCAGACCACCAGAAAGCTCCCCAAAGGCTTCCTGAAACCGAGCCGGGTCGAGAAGCCTTCGGGGGCGAGCCCAAACAAGGGGCTGTTGGTCCCCGCGAGGGGGAGCCGCCATTGCTAGGGAAAAGGACAACAGGTAGTGATCTGACCATGACACGGGTGTGGGAACGATGTCCCGCACCTCCAGATTAGAATCCCCCGACATGGATTAAGACATATTCAAGTTAAGAACAGGGAATTAGAAGGCATCTTAGAACATTAAAAGGTAACATTAAAGCTACAAAGAGCCTTTTCACATGACCCCTAAGATCCGCTGGTCACTTAAATTCGGACCAGAGATCTTAGGGGCTTGTCACTCTTCCTGTGTCCCTACCCCCTCCGCACTCCTGGCTGCTGTCTGTGTGAGGGGAGGGAGAAAAAACAGGAAGAAAAGAGACATGGCTCACCTCCGTTCTGCCTCTCGCTCTTGCCGCCGCAACATTCCAGTCTCTTAAAGGGGCGGGAGCCAAAAAACAACAAACAGAAGCGAGGAGAGCCCCGCACTCACTATCATTACACTGCATCAAAGAATTTTCACCTCCAGAGAGCAGGTACTTGAAAGGTGCGCTGGGATGTGCTAAAGTGGGCGTGGTCGCACTTAATTTCCTGTAAACTCCGGAGCTGGTGGGGAAACATTTTTAAGCTCCGAAACTGGGAGCCATTTGCCCCGGAGTTTAGGGGTCGTGTACAAATACCCAAAGAGCAGGCCACAAGGGGAAAAATCCATTATGAGGGAGGAAAGAAAACATGGAAACACTGGTGTTCTTATGAAATCATTCAATGCAGTCATGTATGGTAATTCATATAAAAGTCACATAGTGGGTAGTACCTAATTTGGGGAAAGCTTGCCTGAAGAGGAAGGGCTTTGCCTGCTTCCAGAAAGACAGCAGAGGTGGGGCAGTCCTGGCCTCCAGTGGGAGGGAGTTCCAAAATCTAGGAACAGCCAGCAAAAGAGAAGGCCCTTTCATGAGTTCTTCTGAGATGCACCTGTGAAGGTGGCAGGATAGAGAGAAAGGCCTCTCCTGATGACCTCAGTGCCCGAGCTGGTTCATACCACAAGATTCAATCTTTGAGGACGCAGGCCATTTTGTGCTTTGTAGGTTAAGGTCACCACCTTGAATTGTGCCCAATAGCTGATTGGCAGCTAGTGGAGCTGCTTTAGTAGGGGTGTAATGTGATCTCTGTAACCCATCTCAGTCAGCAATCTGGCCGCTGCATTTTGGAGCCACCGAAGTTTCCTGAGACTATCCATCAGTAGCCCCACATAGAGTGCATTACAGTAGTGCAGCCAGGAGGTCACTAGGGCACGTATCACAGTGGCCAGAGAAAGTTTCTCAAGAAATGGGCGTAACTGGCATACTTGTTTTAATTTTGCAAATGCACTCCTGACCACAGATGTGACCTGGGCATCTAGGCTCAAGGATGAGTCCAGGAGCACCCCCAAGCTACGCACCTCTTTTTTCAATGGGGAGGGGGCAATCTCATCTCGTACAGATTGCATCCCTATCCCTTAATCTCCTTTTTTGACTGACCATAAGCAGCTCTGTGTTGTCTGGGTTTAGTTTTAGTTTGTTCTTCCTCATCCAGTTCATCAGCAAAGCAAAACACTGATCTAAAGTCGAAATAGCTTCCTTGGAATCCAGAGGTGATGAGACGTAGAGTTGAGTGTCATCGGCATACTGATGACATTTAACCCCCAAACTCCAAATACCTTCCCCAGGTGGTTTCATATAAGTGGTAAATAACATAGGTGACAGAACAGAACCCTGAGGGGCCACTGCCTCCCGGAACATAAGTCCCCTAAGACCACTTGCTGCATTCTCTCCTGCAGGAAGGACTGAAGCCCCTTTGAGACAGTACCCCCAAGTCCTATTTCAGAGAGACAAGTCAGGAGGATGCTGTGGTCGATAGTGTCAAAAGCAGTTGAAAGGTTCAGTATCCCCTATCCATTTCCCTGCCTAGGTCATCTACCAATGCAATCAGTGCCGTCTCAGTTCCACAGCCAGACCTGAAGCCAGATTGAACTGGATTCAGAGAGTTTATCTCATGCAGAGCTGCGAGGCCACCACCTGTTCTAGTACTTTACCCAAGAATGACATGTTAGATACCACTTGGCAATTGTTCAGTATTGTTGGATCTAAATAGGGCTTTTTTAACAGTTGTTTTACTATTGCGTCCATTAAGCATGCTGGAATCCTGCCCTGTTGAAAGGAGGCATTCACTACCCTTCCTAACCAGTCTGACAGTCCCTCTCTGGTAGCTTTTATGAGCCAGGAAGGGCAAGGGTCCAACAGACATGTGGTGGCCCTCATCTCCCCAAGGGTCCTGACCATATCCTCAGCCTGCGGGAGCAGTAACTCATTCATTAATACAGGGCAGGCAAGTGGGACAGTTTTATTTATAGGCTCTGGATCAATAGCAGCATCCAGTAGAGATGGGCACGAATAAAAAAAATGGCATTTCGTTTGTCGTTTGTCGTTTGGAGGGTCCGTTTCGGTTCATTTCTATTTTTCGTGAATTTTTGCAAAAAATTCATTTTCGTTTTCATTTGTTTCATTACCATTTTGTTACCATTTATTTCAATTTTTGTGATTTTTTAAGGATTTTAAGCAATTCACTTATATTGCAGTAACGGAAACGAAACACACGACAAAATTTCCGGTGTTTCTGTTTGTTTCGTTTCATTTTAGAGACAAAATTCGTTTGTTGTTTCATTGCATAACGAAACAAAAAACGAAAATGAAAACAAAAAATTGTTCGTTTCGTGCCCATCTCTAGCATCCAGGTCAGCCCAGATCTGTACAATTTTGGCTGTAAAGTGCTGTGCAAGTTCTTTGCAGTGAGTTACAGAGTGGTCTGTCTTATCCACCTTTGGGTCAGCATGTAGCAGACTAGTATTTGGAAAAGCTCCACTGGGCGAAGCTTTCAGTTCTTTCTCCTTTTGTCATTCTGACAGATGTTTTGTGTTCCTTTTTTTTCTCGTGGTGATTCTTGAAACTCCATGATCTTTCATGCCAGGGATTAGAGATGGGCACAAATCAAAAAAATGACATTTCGGTCTTTCATTTTTCGTTGTGGGTCTGTTTGGTTCATTTTTGTTTTTTGTAAATTTTTTGAAAAAAGTTTCATTTCGTTTTTTCATTTTTTCGTTTTTCGTTTTTACCCGCTTTTTGCGCGACTTAAAGCATTTCTGCACGCGGACGTCCCCCAACACACCAGACCAGAGGGAAAACACTAAAAAATGATGCTGGCAGAGACACAGTATATACTAGGTACACAGGGAGGCTGCAAAGGCAGTGGCAGGCATTGCCCAGGGCGTAACGCAGCCGCAGAGTGACTGCACTGCGAGGCAGGGGAGGGTACTCACCAAGAGGTATGCACACACACAGGGAGGCTGCAAGAGAAATCTCTTCTTTCTCTCCCCTAAGAGCCAGGCTGCAGCCAGCAAGAACACAGAGACACACACCTGCCTGGCTGGCCTAAAGTAACGAGTCGCAGAGACAGCAATCCCACCCTAACTCCCACCATATACTGCTAAGAGGACGGGGGCTGCCAAAGCTTTTTTATGCCCTCTGTGGCTGCCACACCTACCCAGTCTGCAACCTGGGCATGCTATTGGTTGAAATTGTCCAAGAATTTACATGATCCCATCACATGGTTTGCATCCATCTTGTGGCTAGTAGCCATTTTGTGTCATCCTTAAAGGGAAAAGAAAAAATACATTGCAATGGGAGAAAGACAAAAACAAATGTTTTAAGGACCGCAACCCCCTGGTAGGTAATAACTTCAAATAATTATCACTACGTTTTTACGGATGTCCAGGGCGTTTTAATACCCAAGAAATCAATATTAGTCATTTGTGAGCCATTTTGGATTGATGTCCCCTAACTCCCCTTAAAGGAAAAAAAAATACAGCGATCTGAGAAAAGACATAAATGCACATTTTAAGGACCCCAACCCCTCCTTGTAGGTATTATCAGGCAGAATAAATAATTATCGCTGGGTTTTTATGGCTATTCAGGATGTTTTTTAACATTTAAAAACAGCTCATTTCATTGTGCGTCACGATTAAGGAAAACAAAACGTAACGAACCTAATTTTCATGGTTCTGTTCGGTTCATTCCAATTTCATCACAATCTTCGTTATTCATTTTGTCATGTAACAAAATGAATAATGAATAACAGAACGATTTTTTTTTCATTTCATGCCCATCTCTACCAGGGATGTTAGCTAATAGGATGTCCAGCTGGAGGAGACAGGTAAACAGCTGGTCCACTTGGTGGCATTGCCTGGTATGTTGACCCAGGAAGTGCAGATGAGGCCCTTAGCTTCCAACACTGAACTGGTATTTAAAATATTTATTAAGTGACACAAACAAGGGTATCACTGAATCTTTGGCCAAGTTTCTTTTCTTTGCCCAAAGAATACGGAAGACAACCTTGGCCTCTGTTAGCTCTTAATATAATTATGAATTGCACAATGTTTGTATAATTCACTTTTACTACCTAAACTGTTTTAACTATCTTAAAACTTTGTAATGGTTTTACTCTTTTATCCTTTTAAAACTTCATGTATGTATTTTTACCTTATTGGTTGGGCCTGTGGCTGCAAATAAAGATCGTTGTTGTTGTTAATATGAGCCCACATTGTGACTATAGAGATTTCTAGCCAATTCACTGCTCTTTGTTCAAAACGGCCATATTCTTGCAGTTTCACTCATATGAATAAGAGAGCCTTTAAGGGGAAAAAATCTGATCAGTTTAATTGGTTTAAACCAAAGTTCTTTACCAAATGATTTAGCTTTCCTCTCACACGTCAGCCTTCCAATTGGACTCTGAAGGAATGCACTGCTAAAAGTACATTACCAGGTACGATCAATCAATTAAATGAAGACAGATTAAAATGTAACTTACCAAGAAGACTATTTTTAAACATACTAGTTTCAGCAGATATGTGTGCATGGCTGGATTTTTCTTTCTTTCTTTTTTTTTTCCAAGTGAAGCCCAACAAAGATTAATTTCACAGAATGGCTTTACTTATTTTGGTTCCAGTTACAATGTAATTTCAGGTGCATTATTGCCAATGACCTTCTTGCTTAGTTGAAGACAATGGTTGAAATGCAATTGCAAGCCATGGCTATAGAAGGGCCATTGGATCAGTGGAACTTATCTAGGTGTTGACTCACCAAATCCTCACTGATTCAATAGGACTAGTCCCGTGGTGTCTTCCAGTAGTGATATATGGAAGTGAGAGCTGGACTATAAAGAAGGCTGATTGCCGCAGAATCGATGCTTTTGAGCTGTGGTGCTGGAGGAGAGTCTTGAGAGTCCCCTGGACTGCAAGGAGATCAAACTTATCCATCCTGGCAGAGAATGAGATGGTTGGACGGTGTCATCAATGCAACCAATATGGATTTGACCAAACTCCGGGAGGCAGTGGAAGACAGGAGGGCCTGTCGAGCTCTGGTCCATGGGGTCACGAACAGTCAGACACAACTGAATGACTGAACAACAAGTGGTGTCTTGCTACTGGATCCAGTGGTTGCTACGCATAGAGGGACAAGCCCTGTCGTGTGTGAAGTAGTCCTGGACAGGCACAAGACGGTGAGATTTGCTGTGTGAAGATGGTGATACTAACACAAGAGTTAGTGCGATGGAGTGGCCAGAGTGCCAGACTGCAGTTCCATTCACTGCAGGGCCATGGGAAACTGCCTGGGGTATATAGAGTATGTGGCCAAGGTCTCCTTGAATATCTCACATCTTGAAAAACATTGCAGATTCTTATCTCTTCATGATTTTTTCCTACAACAGGACAAAAGGCTGTCTACATTAAATGATGGTGAACATCCTGTTCAGAACATAAACAGCATTATGCTCCCCCCTCCCCCTTTTGGCTGTACCTCTGACATGCAACCAATCACACTACCACAATAAACTACAGGAGCCTGACAAAACATGGGCGCCACTTACAAGATGGGCTTTCCATGAACATGTGCTACAAGTGGATTTAGAAAATCAGTAGTAATTCATGCTGTCCTTGGGCAGGATTTCAGGGAAGGGCAGAAGCTGGTGAGGTTTTCTACTTCATGGGCCTGGCATTAGTGACTTTATGCCTTGCCTTGGAGTTGCAGGTGGAATGTCGGTTTTCTGCCTTCCTTTAGAATTCAGCCATGTCCAAAGTCCAGCCCATGGGGCAGATCCGGCCCATCAGGAAATTTTGATTGGCCTGTGGATGGCTGGCCCGCCCCATCCTTCCCCCTTACCCCTTCTACAGGGAGTTCTACAGGGAGTTCAGCACCACCTGTGCTGTTTGTGCACAGAGACCGGGTGCAAGGGGAGGGGGCAGTTGTGCCTGTGCTTAGCAGGGGGGTAGTGTATGTAAAAAGACTTCTGGCGCATGCACGCACCGCATCTGAGGGGGATGGTCACCTGGGTGCGCTTTTTTTACCCAGCGCGTTGTTAGTCTATGGAACTCCCTGCCACAGGTTGTGGTGATGGCATCTGGCTTGGATGACTTCAAAAGGGGATTGGACAGATTCCTGGAGGAAAAGTCCATCCCAGGTTACAAACCATGATGGAGATGTGTAGCCTCCAGGCTTAAAACCAGGGTACTTCAAGGGCCAGATGCAGGGGAGTGGTAGCAGGAGACAGATATCTAGTCTCATGCGCTCCCAAACGCATCTGGTGGGGCCACTGTGAGATACAGGAAGCTGGACTAGGTGGGCCTTTGGCCTGATGCAGCATGGCTCTTCTTATGTTCTTATGTTCTTATTCTTGAGGCAGCTGGTCTGCTCTGGCCAGCAGGGAGGCACCCATGGAGAGCCCCAGCCCTCCCTGAGGGAGAAGTGTGCGCCCCAATCTCTCTTCTCCCCAATGTGGGCTGCGCCTGCTCCCCCTCCATGTGCCACCCCCCCCCATGGCAGCGGTTCCAGCAGCTCCTTGTGAGGAAGGAGGGCCCAGAGCTCATATACCTAAGACCATAAGAACATAAGAAGAGCCATGCTGGATCAGGCCAAAGGCCCATCTAGTTCAGCTTCCTGTGTCTCACAGTGGACCCAGCAAATGTGTCCGGGAGCACACGAGAGTAGATCTCTGTCTCCTGATAACACTCCCCTGCATCTGGTCCTTGAAGTACCCCGGTTTTAAGCCTGGAGATCACACATCTACATCATGGATTGTAACCTGTGATGGACTTTTCCTCCAGGAATCAGTCCAATCCCCTTTTGAAGGTATCCACATCTTGTGGCAGGGAGGTCCACAGACTAACAACATCACCACATCTTGTGGCAGGGAGTTCCACAGACTAACTACATGTTGGGTTAAAAAAAATCACCCTACTAAAAAAAAATCAACTGCAGTGTGAGTTCCTTTCCCACTGTAACCCTGCCATCGGTCATCTGCATGCCTGAACCAGGGCAGTGAGTATGGTTTTTTTGGAGCCTTTCATTGACAAAGTGAGCCCATGTTTGACAACCATTTAATTGTGTGTTGGTGTTTATAGGATATCAAAGCCGCCGTCTGTGTGCAGTCTCTAGTTATATCAAAGCCATGGGGAAATGGCTAATTTCGTTGTTGAAAGTGAATGAGGGAGCGTGGAGGGTGGGGGGAAGGGAGGTCTTCAAGGGGAATCCTATCAAAGTGCCATCAAGGGAGCGAACATCCACAGAAGCTCATTAACGGCTTGATTAGAAGGATAGAAACTAATCACCCTAGCTTTTAAAACAAATAGGAAGGCAGAAAGCTATACTAAATAGGCACTAATTGGGAAGAAAGAATTATGACAATCCTGATAAAGAACCCCGCAAGGAAGAAGGACTAAGGTTCACTTACCCAATGTCTTTTATTAAGCAGCCTTTGTTATTAAGTATAGTGCATCTAATGGAGAAGCAACTTTTTATCTCCCGTGCTGTAGACAGGTTTTAAACAAGCATTGCTTGCCCTGTGCAAAATTCATTATCTCTTGGGTTCTCTTGTTTTTCTCTTTCACTACCCCATTCCTCTTGACCTTCTGCTCTGGAAAGTCCCTTTATGGGGAGTTCTGGAACATATCTCAGAGGCCAACAAGATATCTCCTGGAAAAAGTGGCTTCCAGGTGTTAGATGTGTCAGAGAGAAAAAAGGGGAAAATAATGTTAGGTGCCCTGCCCCAAAAGGCCTGATTATAGCAGAGTCTTGACAAAACAAGAAAACATTGTGTACTGGAAGGAGTCTGAGACCTAGCAGAACACAGTGCCTTTCAGGATACAAAAACTTGTGACAGACCACTTGTTATAGAAAAATACAATTCATATTTAAACATTTAACTTAGAGAGCCTAACTTTAGCAAAAATGTAATATACATAATACATGCCTGGTTACAAACAATACCTTGACCAGCAAGACTTCTCCTTAAAACAAAAAACAGAGTAAATAACTTAAACAAGGAACAGTGTGACTGACCTTTACCAAGGACCAACAAGTATCTGAGGTAAATTTATATAAGCTCCAGCCACAATCACTTGCACCTGCCCATGGCTGCTGGAGCCTCAGAGTCTTCTCTAGAAACTTCTCAATGTACACAGAAACACCAAGTTACTATGTACTATACTCTTCTATGTAAGGTATGTTCAATATTCTATTTATGTTTGTATAGCCTTATTTAAAACTAAAAAGTAAAAACTTGACAAGATGCTCTTAGGATTCCCCACTCACCAACCCAGGAAAAGTTTTTGGCAATGCTAGCCAGAGGAGCCTGGAAATCGGGAGCTTAAAAAGAAACTTTTCTAAGATTAAATATCTCAGAGGTCCTCAGAGTTTGTTATGATGTCCCCTTGAGGCTTGTTTGCAGGTATCACCACCTGGAGGTAGAGGTGGAGGGTGACCAAAGAGGGGCCTGTTTTGTGTGCCAGCACCTGGGTTTTGGAAGTCTGTCTGAAAGGAGTCCAGTTAGTCATGGAAAAATCTCTATTTTCCCTTTAGATTATTGTCATCAACATGTAAAAGATAAGGATATAAGAACATAAGAAGAGCCATGCTGGATCAGGCCAAAGGCCCATCTAGTCCAGCTTCCTGTATCTCACAGTGGCCCCACCAGATGCATTTGGGAGCGCATGAGACTAGATATCTGTCTCCTGATACCACTCCCCTGCATCTGGCCCTTGAAGTACCCCGGTTTTAAGCCTGGAGATTACACATCCCCATCATGGTTTGTCACCTGTGATGGACTTTTCCTCCAGGAATCTGTCCAATCTGCTTTTGAAGGCATCCAAGCCAGATGCCATCACCACATCCTGTGGCAGGGAGTTGAAATGTATAAAAAAAGTGAGCAAACTTTTCCTAATACCTCCAAGCCATTGAGATGCGGCACTCAAGTGTTCCTTGCGTTCCCTTACCGGCTGTTAACATTTTAAACCCGTCCCCCAGAAAAGAAGCAAAGTGGCCATTCTTTTAGATAACACCAAGCCCAATAATTCATAAGGAACCGAGTACACCTTCTACTCCTCTGACCCTCCTGCTAATTAAGATGCAGCAAAATGACTCTGGTGTGCATATTTCCTTTTCATATTCTAGGGTCCAAATTCATTATCCCACATTTATCCACACCGAGTCCTATTTGTCATCTTTTCTTTTTCTTTTGTGCCCACTGGCTTAAATGATTTAAGGCCTCCTCGGTTTCCGAGCGCACTCTTCCTGCTCAATTCCCCCCTCCTTGCAGTGAGCTGTCAGCTAGGGGGTCCCCACCCCCGCCCACTCACCTGACGAAATGGAGAACCGGGCGTGAGGTGGCAGGGCAAGGAGGAGGGCGAAGCCGCCTGCCTCTTTTGCTCTTTTGCATCTGACGGCGCCACGTCATTCCCTGCCATCTTCATCGAGACAGAAGGTAATGGGTTTGTCAGCATGAATGTTAAATTCATGAGCTGCCAGTACTCCATGCGCAACGAGAAAAATCTATTTTCTTAGGAACTGGGAAACTGAACTTGTGATTATATCAGTGTCAGTCAGGTGCAGTAATCATGCAAGTCCCAGCAAACCGTAGAGCCAGAAGGTTCTGAGGAAATCTAGTCAGGAAGACCCTCCTGAAGAGGGAAATGCCATCTCAAGCATCCCCAATAGGTGATCACCCAACCTACGTTTACAAAAGCATCCTCTATACTAGTGTTGTTGATCAACCTTCAGCACTCTAGATGTTTTGGACCACAACTCCCAGAATTCCAAGCCTGTACTGCCAGTGACAAAGGACTGTGGGGGTTGTGGTCCAAAACATCTGGAGGGCTGAAGGTTCACCACCATTGCGGTATATGATGAGGTCGACTACTCAGACCTAGCAGGCTTGTCTGTCAGGAGTTCCTTCCAAGGGTTAATACAGACTTCTTTTCATTTGATTTGCTTTCTCTTCATTTGTCATCCATCCTCTGGAGGAGCAGAACACAAGCTTGTCCAGCTTACATCCCCTTATGTATATGGAGATGGCTGTCCTATTACCTCTTGTCCAAGCTAAACATCCCAGATCCCTCCAACCATTCTTTAGGGCTTGGTTTCTAGGTGCCTTACCATTTTGGTTGCCCTTCACTGGGCAATTCCAACTTAACGATAGCCTTCTTAAACGAAGGAACCCAGGACCAGATACTGCATCACAGGGAAGTCTGGTCAGAGCAGATCTGAGTGGTGCTATTACTTCTCCGGATCCAGACCCTATAATTCAGGCCTGCCCAAAGTCCGGCCTGCAGGCCAAATCTGGCCCGTCAGGCCATTCTGAGTAGCCCGCGGCTGGCTGGCCTACCCCTCCCTCCCCATCCTTCACCCCATTTTTTTAAAATCTTCCGGCAACACTGACACTACTGGGAAGCTTGTGGGGCTGGGTGGGTGGGCAAAGGGGCGGGCCACCACCACCAGCACCACCGGGAAGCTTGTGGGGCTGGGCCGGCCGGCTGGCCAGCCATCGCACAGGCTGCTGCAACTGGCCCCTGACACATTCTCAGCCACCAAATCTGGCCCTCCTTACAAAAAGTTTGGGCACCCCTGCTTTAATTCTTTGCACTGGAGTTGCAGGAACAAGAGGTTGCTGGGGAGACAACAGCAGGTGACATTTCTTCAGGGATAGGATTCAACAGCATGAGCCTGGAACATCTCATTCTTATATTGCATGGGTCCCTCTGTTATCACAAGCAGGGCCAGATGTGCTTAAGGCCTACTCAGTCCCTGTCTATCCAGTGGTTTTCATTAGGCTGACAGGGGAGCCCCATTACCTTCTGATCATCATTTCCCCCATATTCCTCACCACTACTGCTGAACATCTATGAACATCATTTTAAAAAGCTCTGGCTCGATGCGTTTCGGCGGGGCCTTCTTCAGGAGCTGAGGAAAACAAAATTACAAAATTACATATTAAGTATCCGTCTGTAAAAGAGATACAAGGCTTAGGATTTGTAAACTCACTGCATGCATGTATTAGACATGCCAGAATGCATTTCATGAAATAACATAACATAAAATCATATGCATACTGAGCTTCTTTTCTTCTTTGGTCTGTAACAGCTCCAGACTGATTAAGGAGGAGGGCACTGGTGAAGGGAAGATTCATATACAGCTGTGCACAGTATCAAGGGCAGTGAGATAACAATGAGGTTATTATAATACGGAAAGGAAATCTATCTCTTCATTTAACCCATGAGGTACTAGAGCAGTGGTGTCCAAACTTTTTGCAAGGAGGGCCAGATTTGGTGAGGTGAAAATGTGGGGGGGGGGGGAGACCATTCAGCCACATTTGGCCCCCGGGCTAGATTTTGGACAAATCTCTGTAATATGCAAGGAGGCGGGGAGGACGCTGCAGCAATGGAGCCAGTGTTGGGTAGGCTGGGCAGGTGGCTGGGGGGATGGACAGTGGCAGGGAAGGCAGGCAAACAGTAAAACTGCAAGCTGATATCCCCATCCAGTATGGGGAGGGACCAGCTGGCAGGGATGTGTGACAGGCTGAGCTGCTGGGGGGGGGGGAGAGGCTGCGGGCCACTCAAAATTTGAATACAGGCCATATTTGGGCCCCGGGCCTGACTTTGGACATGACTGTACTAGAGTGTTTAATTTCAGGACCCAGAACTGCCCTCTGCACCATATTCTGAGGGCTCCTGCCGAGCTGTCAATGGCTGGAGCCTTTTAAACCTGGCCCAGTCGACACCAGGGTGATCGGCAGGAGCCCTCTGAAAACTGTCAGATAGGCAGTTCTGTGGGATTGCGCTCCCTACCCGACCATTTTCTGAGGGCTCCAGCCATTGACAGCTTGGCAGGAGCCTGAAAACGATGGAATGAAACGGTTCGTTTCAATGGGAAAGCAAGCGTTTCATTTAGTCTATAACGAAATGCTGCTTCCTCGTTTCGTTTCGTTTCGTTTCGTTTCATTACATAGCATTTTGTTTTTTGTTTCCTGCCTATCCCTAATTGCTACAGTAAATAGCAATAGATAGCTGTAGGTATGATTTATACATATGATGTTATGTTATGTTATTTCACAAAATGCATTCTGGCATGTCTAATGTGCTAAATATACGTACTGCAGTAAGTTTACAAATCCTAATCCTTGTATCTCTTTTACAAAAGGATATTTAAGATGCAATTTTGTAATTGTGTTTTGCTCAGCTCCTGGAGAAGGCCCCACCGAAACGTGTCGAGCCAGAGCTTTTTAAAATGATTTAACAGAGAATAAAGATTATTTTTTACTTTTATACATCCTGAGACTCTGTCCCCCATCCATATATTGACTTCTATGGATGTACCAGTTCCTTTTGCTTTGGGCGCTTTTACACGACCTCTAAAATCCGATGCAAAGGGCTCGCAGATGTGGAGCTTAAAAGTGTTTTCCCACCAGCTGTGGACTTTAAAAAAATTAAGTACGACCATGCCCACCTAAGCGCGCCGCAGCGCATTTTACAAGTACCTGGCCTCAAGGAGGTAAATTTTTTTCCGATGCGGATTTTAAATGCCTGGCTCTCCTTCGTCTTCTGTTTGCTTTTGTTGTTTTGCCCTCCCTTTAACAGACGGGCTTCCAGTCCTCCTACAACTAGCTGCAGCCTACGGAAGGAGGAGGTGAGCCTGCATTTTTTTTTCTCCCTCCCCTCACCGCAGACAGGAGCAATGGAGTGCAGAAGGATGGGAACAGAGGAAGCAGAACAAAACCCCACGATCTCTAGTCCAAATTTAAGTTGCCGCAGATTTTAGAGGTCGTGTAAAAGCACCCTTTGTTAGCGTACACCAGAAGCAATGCCTTGAATTTACTGCCGTCCAAGCAAATTCTATGTACTGATCTGCAGCTCCTTGATAATTCCCTCCCCAACCCCAACCCCCAGCTCGGCAAATTGAGGAAGTGCTTAAGAAAATTATATTACCTGTTGGCAAACACATCCCAGCTTTTTTTATTATGCCTAATCCATTTTGAACGTAACACCGTTTCCATCCAAGACAGCTCAAAGCAATTCAGAAATTATAATACTATGCATCATAACATATAATAGATCACAGTTGTGTGCAAAACATTTCATGCAGTTTAAAAACATATGTTATGAGAAGCATCTCCAGGGATCCACAGAACAAATGTATACATTGGACAATATTTGTTTCCAAAAAACAGGGGAGGAATAACTTGAAAACTCACTAGTCTTTGAATAATCACAGGCTATAGCGACACTATTAACAAATCAATGTGTACATCAACTCTATCACAGAATCATCATATCAGTGCTTCTGCTGTTATCAAAAGCCGTATTATGCTGATCACTTCTACTGATTCTTCAAAAGTGAAGAAAACATTTTAATTACCTGTAGGAATTATGGTAAAGGAACAAGTGTTCAAGAGACTCACTTGAGTGGATAATTAGCTTGACATCTACAGAAACATATATCTCTAATAAGCTTTGATATGTATAAATTCATGCCAAAGGATCTCTCTTGTTCTCTTTCAGGCTATGCACTTACCCAGGATTTCCAAAGGGAATTTATGGCAGCCAACACAGCAAAAAGTATTCTGTTCCTTTAAAAACTGAAGGGTTTTAATTCCAGAAAGGCACAGGGTAAATTAAAGTGATTCATCCTTAAGCTGCCAAAAAGCTTTTCATAGTTTTTTTAAGAGTATGCAAATATGGATATCCCTTGAAGAAATTACTACAGTAAGACCCTATATCGGTGAGATAAGTATCTGCAATTTCATTTATCTGCAGTCTGAAAATATTAAAAAAAAATTAAAACCCTAAAGATACATATTTTCAGGATGTATTTACTAGAGCTGGCCACTACATGGAGACAGAGGTTGTGGTGTGTATTCTTGTTGCTATAGAATACATAGCACAGTTTTCTGATTATCAGAACTGGCCACTAGAGGGAGGCAGAGACTGTGCTATGTATTTATTGTTGGAGAAAAAGAATACATACCACTGCCTCTGACTCCCCCTAGTAGCTAGTTCTGATAATACAAGGTAAAATATGTAATTCTGAGATTTCCCCACTTTATTTATTTATTTATTTATTTATTTATTTATTTATTTATTTATTAGGTACAATATTTGCTACCATTTGCAGTTTTTAGATTCTGCAGTGGGAGCTTGGAAGCAATCCCCCATGAATTCTTCTCCCTCCCACAAAATACCAAAACTAGGGGACATCCACTCAAACTGTGGGTTGGGAGAGGGAGAACAGACAAAATAATGTTTTTTAACCAAGTGTGGTGTTAGTCTGTGGAACTTCCTGCCACAAGATGTGGTGGTGGCGTTTAGCCTGAATGCCTTCAAAAGGGGATTGGACAGATCCCTGGAGGAAAAGTCCATCACAGGTTACAAACCATGATGGAGACGTGTCATCTCCAGTCTTAAAACCGGGGTACTTCAAGGATCAGATGCAGGGGAGTGGTATCAGGAGACAGATATCTAGTCTCATGCGCTCCCAGACGCATTTGGTGGGGCTACTGTGAGATACAGGAAGCTGGACTCGATGGGTCTTTGGCTCTTTTTATGTTCTTATGTTCTTAATTCACGGGTTCTACTGTACAGTGTAAGGCACTATATGGAACTATATGAAGTGAAAAAACAACTCCAATCTTTGCTTGTATTTGAAGAACTGGATTACAATCCACAAAAGCTTTTGCCATATAAAACTGGTGCACATTTCTTCAAAGCTGCTGACTCAGTCCCTGTCAGGTGATAAATCCTAACCCATCATCTCCTGGAAGACTTTGAAGGTTTAAGACAAGGGAGCTGGAGAATACACTTCATAGTGTTTCATCTGGTCAGAAATAATTGTTTGTCACAGAGCCTATGAAAACATATATACTCATAGCACTTAAGTGCTGAGAGTAAACTGAACGCATCCCATTTACTTGGGTGGGTGTGATCCACAAGCCACAAGACATGGGACCAAAATGATGGAGGGCATTGCAGGTAGCACATCATCAGAAGAGGGAATGCCTTAAGTGTTGAAAACATCTGACAGTCACAGCAGGAGCCTCTCCCAAGTCCTACAGGATCCAAATTAGCAGACAATGTTGTCAATTAATTTCTTTTGTGTCCCGATTGCCCATCAGGAAGTCAGAATAGGTTTCCTTTGCAATTGTGCTTACTCAGTCATGGAAACAATACTGTAAGAAAGATGCCAGCAAACTAGAGCAAGGTCAGAGGATGGAAATCTGAAGGATCAGGGAAACCAAGTCCTTTGAGGATAGACCGAAAGAACTGGGCATGTTTAGCCTTGTGGATGTGGAACGAAGACTCAAGGCTAAACATGCCTTGAGAAAATACCTGAAAAACTGTCTTGCAGAGATGGATGAGGATTTGTTTTCATCCCAGAGTGTAGGACACATAAAAATGGACTCAAGTTACAGGTAGCCAAATTTTGGTTGAACACTGTGTGACAGTAAGGTTCAAGTTTTGAGTTTATCTTCAATTCTTCATTCTGTCCTCTGCCTTATAGATATCCTAAAACCATCATCTCTATAAACTCTGTATCCTAAAAGCATCATCTCTGTATTTCTGCAAAGCACCCCCGCCTCTGCAGAGATGGATTTATTTATTTATTTATTTATTTATTTATTTATTTATTTATTTATTTATTT
>JAHTLZ010000204.1:4648537-4660694 GCA_023846285.1 Phrynocephalus versicolor | reverse complement strand
TTTATTTATTTATTTATTTATTTATTTATTTATTTATTTATTTATTTTATAGGGCTTATATACCGCCCATCTTCCTGTAGGAACTCTGGGCGGTTCACAGCACGAACACAAAATACAGTCAACTAGGCAACACACAACAAATAGTACAAAGACAGACAATTTTAAAATAACAACCTTGGCAAGAGCTGCAGGATGGCAGAAACTGCAGATTGGCAAATTATGCTGGCATTCTAAACTGAATGGCAACAGGTTGTGTCCAATCCACAAAAAGTGTATAGCAAATATCAAATGGCATGCTAAGACATCTCAGATCTTAAAATATATTGCTTTGCACCTTTGTATTCAGCTTTTGAAACTCACAATTAAGATAGAGAGAACAGTACATTAAGAAATTAATACCTTTAATCTTGCTAATGCAGATGGGAACATCTCACTGATCTTTAAGTTTGGTTGTGTTAGGGAAAATGAACATATATGTAATGAAGTCACATGCTATCCACTGCAGCAAATTGTAACCAATCCTGAGTTTGTTCTTTGTCTGTTTCTGTATGTGGAAGAGTATTTAAGACTGGGCATTCCATACAGGAAGTTGTCCCTATGTTCAGGCAACCCTTGTGCACAAGGTATACTGAAAGGATCCTCTGAAAATAAATCTACATTCCCAGGAGTCCAGTTGGTCTGTTGTCCATTTTATAGTGATTCTCATTGAGGACCAGCCACATTCAAATGTGTCGTGACAACTGGGAAATACTTCTTAACTGTTAGAGCAGTACAGCAATGGAAACTATGACCTCAGGAGGTGGTAAGTGCTCCAGCACTGGAGGCACTCAAGATCCGCTTTGATTGGGACTTCTGCATTTATTAATTAGGGTGTTGGACTTGACGGCCTTATAGGTCTGTTCTAACTGAATTATTCAATGTTTCTATAATTCTGTGAAATTGGATACAAAAGAGCTTGGCGCTTAATGATGTCGCTGTTTTCTGCATGGGATGCTTTCCTGCCATGTTTAGCATGATTCTCTTTTCATCTATCTCCTTTGTAAACAACTGTTATGCACTTGAAGCTTTTGGGACGGTGATCTGTACAGAAAATGTACTTTCCCGCCCACTTCCTAATTGCCTTAAGCTATGCTTCCCCCCCACCCCCTGTACCACCAGCTCAGTAGAAAAACATCCCTTTTGTTTCAATGTGGAAAGTTTGCCGACAGGCTAGAAGTTAATCATAAGAGACCAAGCAGGCTGTGATTGTTTAGCTGGATTTAAACTAAGATTTGCTGGAACACAGTAATTTGCGTCAGTAATTGCACTCAAGTTTATAGCTCTATCTGACAGCTTCTGCTCTGCTTGTGCTCTGGCTTTGAAATGCTGCCACGATATAACTGGCAAAGAATAATATGTTTAGGTGAAGCTGGCAATGAAAGTGTCACAAGTGTCAGCGTGAACAGACAGTGCAATTTATAGTTGCTTTCTAGAGATGGGCACAAAGTGGTTCATCCCAGTTTGTCCCAGTTCGTAAAGGCAACAGCACAGGGCTGCTGCTCGCCTCCCCCACCTCCTCTGGTTCAATCAGCCACTCGCCAGGCCCAACATGCTAGTTTCTTGAAACTCCTGAACTGATCTTCCAGTCCCGTCAACAGCTCAGGCCTCTATGCTCCACCCTCTGGTCTCCCAAACAGTCAAAAGAGTAGAGCAGAGAAGTCTGCGCTCTTGCCCTTGACTGGGAGTTTCGCTATAGAGGTGGGAAAAAGAAAGCAAGTTGTCCCTGGTGAGTAGCCGATCAGCTGAAGAGATGGGGGAGGAGAGCAGAAGCACCTGTGGTACTGCCTTTACGAACTAGCAGATAATGGGAGGAACAGGTTCACGCCCATCCCTGATGTCACCAGTAGAACATCCACTTGCAACCAACAGGTCTAGGAAATGCCATGCCAGAGTCTTTTTGAGCTGCGACACCCTGCATGGTCTACCCCCAAACTGAAGTTTTCAGACAGTGGGCATACTGAGTGAAAGGTTCTAGTAATTCTAGCATCTCAAGAAAAGGTAATTTTCCTCAGGCTCTGGGTACTCTACACATAGTCTGTCATTCATTGAAGACCCACCATCTTCTTTGTCCTACCATATCTGGAAAGGCTGGTTTTCAAACTCTTCATTAGGTGGGCCCCTTTGGTTTATGCGTTGGGGTCTTCCCAGTAAAAAGTTTGTAAGTGGTAGACAAGCTCACCTCCCAAAGCACTGAATTTCGCTTTCTGTTCATGGGGAGAGCTGTTCTATGTCCAATCAATGTCCGGCTTAGAGTCACCAGCCTCCAAGTGAGTTGATGGAGTTGTCCAGCTCGGTAAAAGGTAAAGGTAAAAGGTTTCCCTTGCACATGCATGCTAGTTGTGTCTGACTCTAGGGGCAGCGCTCATCTCCGTTTTTAAGCCAAAGAGCCAGTGTTGGTGCAAGTCCATGGCCATGTGGCCGGCATGGCTGAATGCATTTCTGTGCACGGAACACTGTTTGCCTTCCCTTTTTTTTAATGGCGGTACCTATTTATCTAATTGCATTTACATGCTTTCAAACTGCTAGGTTGGCAGGAAGTGGGGTTAACAACGGGAGCTCGCTCCTCTGCGTGGCACCCAGGATTTGAACTGCCGAGCTGTCAACTTTGCAGCCAATAATTTCAGTGCTCTAGCCCGCTGAGCCACCACACCCTTCTATCCCAGCTCGGAGGGGAAGCTTTATTTTACACATCACAGATTATTTTATACCGAACGAATACGTAGCCCATCAAATTTGACATCTATCTGTACATATCTGTATGTGTCCAAATAGTAACAAAACATTGTAATGAGGGAAATAAAGGGCTCAATATGTTATGCAGGTGAAACTCAGTGCCATCAACTACTGTTTATCATTCACTGTGCAGGCAATGCTACCACCAGCCTCCCTTTTTCTTGAATGTATTCAGTTTCATCAACTGAAACTTGTTGAAGGCAGAAGGAAAACCCACCACCCCTATTAGTAGCTTTGGTTCACCAGTGGGTAGAGTCCATGAGTGCTGTCTTATGTCTCACATTTGCCAGCTGGCCCATCTGGAGAAGAAGCAAACACAGCAAGAGTTAAAAGGGTGGGGGGACTGCTGCAGAGATCAAGCCAGCTGGAGGTTTATAAACAGAAAAATACAAAATGATGGGAAGGGAGCTACCTTAAGGGCCTGACTCCTAATGTTAATAGGCCCCACTGAAATCACACGCAGTTACACAAATTGCAGATGCTCAAGTGCTGACTCAGATGGACTGAGATCTGCAGCTGCCTAAAAGCAAAGAAGAAACAATTATCCAATGCACACTTCATACATTCATTCATTCATACAGTACATACATGCATTCACTTCATTATCCAATGCACAATGCATACTGCCCTAGGAATGGGGAACTCCCTCCAAGGATTTGTTTTCCAAATGATTTTTTTTTAAAAGAAAGCGCCCCTTTTTAATCCCCCAAGTGGCTCAATGGTTGAGGAGCCAGGCAGGGCAAAACTGCCCCAATGGAAGCCAGACAGCAACTTATTGTAGTAGTTTATCATTTCAGCAACAGGCACCCTGCTGATGGATGTACTTAAGGAAGAAACAGGATGATTGATTGATTGATTGATTGATTGATTGATTTGACTGATTGAT
Source organism: Phrynocephalus versicolor (assembly GCA_023846285.1). Lineage (NCBI taxonomy): Eukaryota > Metazoa > Chordata > Lepidosauria > Squamata > Agamidae > Phrynocephalus > Phrynocephalus versicolor. The sequence continues at coordinate 4,657,036 of JAHTLZ010000204.1, read as the reverse complement.
TGATTGATTGAAACTGCCCTTATGCCACCCTTAAAGAGCTCAGGATATCTAAATAGCTACATGAAAACCCACACAATGTCTAACATCACAAATGTTCCACAGTCATTTCCTGTCGGACATTGGATTTTATTGTGGCTATATGGGACTTCAGATGTGTTCCCTGTAAATAGTGATGCATCCCAACATCTCAGATATCTCCCAGGTTCCTCAGCCAATAACTTCCTCCTCCCCCACTTCCTTTCCCTGTTTATTTTACCTTGAGGTATTTATTAGCTGTAACAATCCATCCCTTTTTGCTTCTCATTACATGACTGAAATAGTCCCGCTTGCTGCACTTCATCACCTGCATCTTGCTGCTTATGGACGGTGCACTGAACAGTCTGTTCCATGCACAGATTGCCCCTTCCCTGTTGCTTTTCCACAGGCAAAAAGGCCTGCTGATTTCCAAAGGCACTCTCCAGTTCCTGTAACTCAGGGGTGCCCAAACTTTTTGTAAGGAGGGCCAGATTTGGTGGCTGAGAATGTGTCAGGGGCCGGTTGCTCCCTGACCCTGCCACCCCACTGCAAGCCCCACCCAATGACCCATAAGCCCCACCCACTGACCCCTTGCAATCCTACCCACAGGAAAGAAGGCGGGGACCAAGGGAGGGAGGTGGGGACCAAGGGTGGGAGGAAGGAAGGAAGGAAGATGGGGACCAAGGGAGGGAGGAAAAAAGGAAGGTGGGGACCAAAGGTAGCACAGGGAGCCTTGGCCACAGGTCGCCCCTTGGAAGAGGCGATCTGTGCGACCTTGCACCCCCCCCCAAGCTCCCCAGCAGTGGCAACAGGTCGCCCGCCAGCCCACCCCAAAGCTCCTTGGCGGTGGCAGAAGCCTGCTGGCCTGCCCACCCCCAAACATTCCCCTGCAGTGCCGGTGGTGGCAGACCGCCCAGCCACCCAAGCTTCCCAGTGGTGTCAGTGTTGGCAGAAGATTAAAAAAAAAAAACATGGGGCGAAGGAGGGGGAGGGAGAGGCAGGCCAGCCTCTGTATACATTCATTTATTGATGATTATTCATTCCAAGGAATTCTTAGCACTCTGTGATAAATCTATTTTGATATCCACAAATTACCTAAAAACACAAATTGTAGAGTTACACTAAAACACAATGGCTGAAATCCTGTTGCCCTGCAACATAGGTTGCGATTAGAGTAGGCCCATTGGATCAGTGGAGATGTATGACAGAATCATAGAATCATAGAGTTGGAAGAGACCTCAAGGGCCATCCAGTTCAACCCCCTGCCATGCAGGAACCCCATCACAATATTTCTGACAGATGGCCATCCAGCCTCTGCTTCAAAACCTCCACAGAAGGAGACTCCACCACCCTCCTTTGGGGTAGCATCTTCCACTGCCGAACAGCTCTAACTGTCATGAAGTTCTACCTAATGTTCAAATGGAATCTCTTTTCCTGTAGTTTGAAACCATTGCCCCGTGTAGCAAGTCAATGCCTGTATATAACGACTGTTGATTCTAGTGGCAACTTATTATGCCAAGCCACAATATTTCAGCCAATGGAAGCAATACATACCAATGGCATGAGAAGAAAACTGAAACACTTGATTATTCCCTGAAACTGTGTAGAAATAAATAGGCTAATCATTGGTACCATATATAAAACCCCTGCATTGCTTTCTTGGTGGTGGCACCTCTGTTGACAAATGTTCCTCCTCCAAAGATCTCATTGCTTCCCACACTTTTGCCAATTGGGTGGGCTTTCTTTATGGGCCCCTCTGCTCTGGAACACCAGAGGCAGAATTTGGGAAGGGGGACTTTGCAATGAGTAACACAGAGATCCCTTCCCTTGGATGGCTTTTATCTGGGTGTGGCACCTCTTTTGTTTTGTGGGGGCCAGGCTGGTGGTCATTCCTAGGGTGTGGCAGAAGGTGTGGTAGACAACCCTTAAGGAAGACTTGACTTTGCCTGGTCTGAGCCTACTTGGGGTGGGTGGTCCCTTCATTTTCCAGAGTGATGTCATTTGCCTTTACATCTTAACAGAAGGCGCTCCCACTTCATATGAGACGACATGGAAGCCAAGGAGGTTTACAGAACACTCTGCTTCCTCAAGCTGTGCAACCTAAACCACCATTCTAACATCTTCGGTCAAGGAGGAATTCAATTATATAATTTATTCATATTGATATATTTATATTTATATCATTCATTCATTCATCCATCCATCCATCCATCCATCCATCCATCCATCCATCCATCCATCCATCCATCCATCCATTCATTCATTCATTCATTAAACATACACCCTGCCCATCTATTGGCAGGCCACTACTCAGGGTGGCTGCAAAGGAAATAAACACAGCTACTCAAAAGACGGAGATTAGAAACCGGGAACAAAAAGGAAAATGGAAGGCCACCAAAGCCCCCATCGCCCTAGTAGATGGCGGAAACTGAAGCAGCTAATTAATCATAAGTAGCGAGTAATTTGATGCAGGGCCATCACAAAATTCCTTTTAAGTTAAATTTTAAAAAGGAGTAAGGCTTTCAGAGCTCTGGATGAAAAGCCTGGTTTTAATTTTCTTCCTAAAGCTAAAGAAGAGGAGGGCCTGACATACCTCCACTGGAAGGGAGTTCCACAGAGAGGCAGCCACCACTGAGTAGGCCCTGTTTCTCATTATGGGTTTCTGGGCATTGGAGTGGGCCACCCACAGCATGAAGGACATTGCAGTCTAAATCACCATGCATGGAGCTTTGAAGAAATTACAGTATTTTCCATGTATGAGACTATGTGTGTGTCAGTCATCCAGGTGAGTTTATCTGGAAGTTGAGTCATGGCAACTAGACTTCTTTTCTTGAGAGACTGAAACATTTCACTACTCATATAAGCAGCTTCGTCAGACTGAGGAAAGTTAGTGGCGAATCCTCCATTGTATAGTTCACCTTGATTTCACACACACCCTGGTCTAAATAGGCTCATACGTTGGACAAAGGCCTGAACAGGCTTGTGAGGTGGACAATAGCCATGATCTGAATAGGCTCGTTAAGTTGACTGACTGACGAAGCTGCTCGGATGAGTAGCGAAACTCTTCATTCTCTCAAGAAAAGAAGCCCAATTGCCATGACTCAACTTCCAGATGTATGAGACAGACTATATGTTTGTCTAAAACTGTTAGACTGAAAACTGAAGGTAATTTTAGGCACAGAAGAAAGTCAAGTAGAGACTAGATGGCCCTTGAGGTCTCTTCCAACTCTATGATTCTATGAACTGCGCAGTTGGAAAACTGTAATTTTGGGTTGGAAAAGTGGGGGTCGTCTTACACATGGATGCATCTTATGGATGGGAAAATATGGTACATGCCTGACATGAAAATATTTCAATAGCAGGAAATACACATTTCATTTAACATGTGTTCTGACCCTCAATGGCCTCAGGCATCCAAGCATTTTATCTCAGGTTTTTCAATGGACAAATGCATCCCTGAAGATAAGCAGCTTTTTTTAAAAAAAAAAACTGGCTCGTGCAGAATTCTTTTATCTCAACCTTCAACTGCATTATGTCCCAAATTTCAGAGATTTCTCGTGCCTGAATTGTGCAGGAAGACAAGCTCCAGCCCATTCGTACTGCCAATAATAATGATCAAACAGCTACGAAAGAGACAAATGAAATGAACAAAGGTAGGTAGGTCTTTGATCATGCAGACTCCCCACCTCCTCTTTGATATTAAAAATTTCTTGACCATGAAGAGATCAAAGACTTCAGTGCTGGAATCTTCCGGCAAGAAACTGACAGAAGCACATTGCTCCACATTTTCTTTTCTACCGTAGAGTTTCGTCACTGTAGTTGGTATGATGGCCTTCAGATGTGGTGGTTCAAACTCTGCACCATGAGCTTTGTCACATTTGACCATGCAGACCAAGCCCTCTTTATGGAACTCATTCTGGGAAACTAGTACTACCGCTGGGATATCCAGTGCAACAGAGAGGACAGAGGGACAAGTTAGACTTGAGAGGCCTACTTTCAAATCCCTGCTAAAATATGGAAAATAAAGGGTGCTGCCCCAGAGTGCTTGACACACTCTCCGGGCAGTTTACAATTTAACTATCCAGGCTACGCATTGTCATCATGGCCTCACCCCAATGAGCTGGGTACTCAGGACAGGAGACTGTCAACTGGGAAGTGGCTACCTGAAGGATCGAACTCAGGTCGTAAGCAGAGTCTTAGCTGCAGTATTTCAGTTTAACCACCATGAGACAGATATCTAGTCTCGGGCACTCCCAGACACATTTGGTGCGACCACTGTGAGATACAGGAAGCTGGACTAGATGGGCTTCATATGCTTTCTTTATCAGTGCTGTCATTCTTCATTTCTGTGCTTTCAATGTAAACTCTCCACATATATAACAAAAAGTGTCACTGCTATTGTGACGTCGATGCAACATTTCTGAAATTATAATTATACCGTAATTAATTAATTAATTATAATATGCAATTCACAGCCTTGAACAAAAAAGTTGCCTTTCCTTAATTCAAAAGACCAGCTGCTACTTACTGCTGCTTGGTATATATAAGATTGTGTAACCATTAACAACAATTCATACTCTGCGTGTAGGTTTGAAGGCAGGTTTGGGCATGTCTGGGCACACTTAATCATACTAATTTTTAAAATCCATATAGTTCAGTGAGCCTGCAGTACAAATAGCATCTGTTTTGAGTGTAGCATAAGATTCTTGCCTAAGAAGATCATAACCTAATGACAGGCAGCTAATCTCAATACCCATTACCGTTGAAAGCACTCACTTTGAAAAAACCTTACGTGATAGCACAATTTTGAAATTATTCCTGTGATTAGCATGACAAAATCTGTTACACCAGAAATTGTAAAGGAAACAAAAAACTTGTTGGCCAGTGAAAGAGTCAAATCTCAAAGCTGGTTATAAATAGGGCCACCAAACCATAACACACCATGGGGTTTTTCTCGCTCTGTTTCCTTCCTATTAAAGTCTCAGTCCTTGCTTATTGCCAATTACAGTATTTTCCTCCTTTCCAGCACAAAAGCCTGAAGTGTGTGTGTGTGTGTGTGTGTGTGTGTGTGTGTGTGTGTGTGTGTGTAATCAGCAAAGAAATTAATAATGAAAAGTTACTTCCATGTGTATTCTCTTGCTGTGACAATATATAGGGGATTCTTCCAAAAACCCTCCCCAAATCTTTTAATAATTGCAGACAATAGACACTTGATCTGCTGAAAGCTGCCATAGCGATGAATGGAAGAAGCTGCTTGACTTTTGCCCAATCTTATCAGGGGCAGGGGGTGGGATGTAAACCATGCAGAAATTCTGTAGAGTTCCAAGAGTTCCAACACAACTCCACCTTTACTTCATTTCCACTGGGGGGACTCTTTTTCCACAAATACAGAAACGTGCCTGGGCCTGGTCCCTTCCTGAAACAAGTAGGACTCCTTTTGCACATGTTACGTGCCACTGCCCTGTTCACAGGGATATGGAACTCACTGCCACCGCCTTCTGAAACAAGGTGTGAAAGACATTTCTCAGTGGTGGCTAAAGATCTGCGTAACTCCCTGCCACTATAAATTCCGTTGACTTCTTGTCTGCCGGGTGTCTGCCATTATTTGAAACTTTGGAACATTTTTATGGGGATGATTGAGAGTTAGTTTCTGTCCCTGCCGTAGTCTGGTTGTCTTGTTGGTTATTTGATTTGTTAGCTGGATAAACCATCCTTCAGATCCTTGACTGGCTAGTATAATTTTTAACTATATTTATGATTTATTTATTTAGTGAATTTTTTAAAGCCATCCCTTTACCAAATGGTCTCTGGATTTGTTAGATTTGTTATTAGTTTTGGGCTTCTCTGTTTACAGTGGGAAAGGGGGTATGTTATTTTATTTTGTACTGCCCATTTGGCAGCAAGGGCCACTCTGGGTAGTTATGCATTTTTATTATGAATAAATAAATCAAAGTATGGTTCTCCACTGGGGGGACTTGGGTTCAAACCATTATTCACTGATGCATACAGCATATTGTCTGCTGCTGATCAAGCTCTGTTTCATAGGTGGGAGCACAAGAGAGGGCCTTCTCTGTTGATGCTCCGAAACGTTGGAACTCCCTCTCACAAGTATCTAGAAGTTGAGTCATGGCAACTGGACTTCTTTTCTTGAGAGATTGAAACGTTTCGCTTGCTACTCATTGAAGCAGTTTCATCAGTCTTCGGAAAGTTAGTGGCAAGGTTTCCATTTTATAGTTCACCTTGATTTCATATCACCCTGGTCCGAATAGGCTCATAAGTTGGACAATGGTATGAATAGGCTTGTTAGGTGGACAATACCGATGCAACCCTTCCCAACAACCATTACGTATGAGTCGTTAGCTATGGCCTTGCTGGTGGAGGTGTGATTCTGATTTGTTTGGGGATGTTTGAAAGAGCAGCTTGATAAGAAGCAGACAGATTGTGCCTGAGCCCCCCACCTCTGTTGAGAGGGGGGGTTCAATACACACGTGAATGGCTTCCCTGACCCATAGAATCATAGAATCATAGAGTTGGAAGAGACCTCAAGGGCCATCTAGTCCAACCTCCTGCCATGCAGGAAACCCATCACAATATTTCCGACAGATGGCCATCCAGCCTCTGCTTAAAAACCAGCCTCCAAAGAAAGAGACTCCACCACCCTTTGTGGCAACATATTCCACTCCCAAACAGCTCTAGCTGTCATGAAGTTCTTCCTAATGTTCTTCCTCTCTCAAACCACCTCTCTTCTCTGTCTGTGTACATCGTCATCTTTGAATGAGTGCCCTTTGTCCTTCACATGGCGGTAGAGTGCTGATTCTGGTTCTTGCTTGATCCTTTTTAGTATTGCTCTTATAAGTAGAGATGGGCATGACTCAGAAAAATTTTTCATTTTCATTTTTGTTTTCGTCTAGGGGTCCGTTTCGGCTCGTTTCCGTTTTCGTGAGCTAATTTTCAAAATTTTTCGTTTTCGTTTCGTTACGTAACGAAAACGAAAAACGAAAACGAAAATGAAATTTTTTTCGTTTCTTCCCATTTAGCTCCATTAAGTGCTTTTCCAGTAACGAAAAACAAAAATTGGCTCAAAATTAGTCATTTCGTTTCCGTTTTCGGTCCATTTTTGAACCGTTTTTCGTTTTTGTTTCGTTACGTAACGAAAACGGAAAAACGAAAACGGAAATGAAAATTTCGCTAAGTCATGCCCATCTCTGCTTATAAGCTTTTAGATACAGTTTTGTCTTTTAAGGATGCAGGTTACCTTGGGTCCTTTGAAAGGAGAAAGGCAGGGTGGAAAATATTTAAAATAAATAAATCATAAATAAATAAATCACTCTGTGCATGTCACTCTGCATTCCTCTAAGGTAAAAGGGGGCAATACAAAAATAATAAATAAAGAAAATATTTAAAACAATAAATTATAAATGAATGAATAAATCACTCTGTGTTCCTCTGAGGTAAAAGCGGGCAATACAAGGATAATAAATGAAGAAAATAATTAAATTGAATAAATTATAAATAAATAAATCACTCTGTGGATGTTACTCTGTGTTCTTCTGAGGTAAAAGCAGGCAATAGAAAGATGATAAATAAAGAGAAAAGGTTTTTTTTTTAAGTCATGAAATTTTTATAGGATTTGATCTCTTTGCTCCAGAGGTGTCCTGCAGTTCAGATTGATGGGAGGGGGAACTCATCCTGCTTCCTGCCACTGACAAGGCTAGTAATTAGAGATGCACAAAACACGGACAAAAACATGACAAACCAGGCAGGCAGGTTTGTGTTTCACTTCATAGGTCACGTTCAGGGATCCCCTTTGGCTGAAGCAAAATGAAACGGAGGACCTTTTTCTCCTTTGGTGTTTTGTTTGCTTTGCCCTCATCACCTCTACTTACCTGGTCCTGCTAGTTCACCATCAAAGGTGCTTTTCTGAGAGGCTGTGGTCCCAGCTCCCCTGCCCAGAGCTGGCTCCCGGCTCCGAATGTGGACTCATGGCAGAGAAGGCAGAGGTGGAAAGAGCAGGCAGGTCTCCCCAGAGGCCTACGGGGCGCGAGGGTGTGTGAGTCATGATGATTCGTGGTTAGCCATGAACAACTTGGTTTTCTGGTCTGTGCCCATCTCTACTAAGTGATGTAGAGAATATTGTAGAAGATGCAAGACTGCTGTAACAGTCTAGCTGTCCTTGGCTTTGGCCAGAGCCTCGTGGCATCAATTGTTATACTGCAACTATAACTGTGCTCAAAAGGGGTTCAGTCCCAGGTAGCAGGCTCAAGGTTCACTCAGCCTTCCATCCTTCCAAGGTTGGTAAAATGAGTACCCAGCTCACTGGGGGTAGAGGACAGTGTTTAGCTTACATAATTACTTGTAAACCATCCAGAGAGTGCTTTCAGTGCCACCGTGTTCCAGTGGTCACTAGCAGCCACTGTCCTGTTCATCATCTCCCTTCCATATATACAGGGCTTGTTTTCTTCTCTCTCTCTCTCTCTCTCTCTC
>JAHTLZ010000204.1:4598131-4647310 GCA_023846285.1 Phrynocephalus versicolor | reverse complement strand
GTGTGTGTGTGTGTGTGTGTGTGTGTGTGTGTGTGTGTGTGTGTGTGCGCGCGCGCAATAACCAAGTAATTGGAAAATCTTTGTCTAAAAGGGCGAGATGGACAATTCTTCCAACCGTGCCACCAGAGGTGGGGTTTGAGATTGTCCCCACTCTTTGGGTTCACAGCCAGCATTTGAACTCACCTCAAGCAGACCTGGCAAAGACATCAGCCACAACATCTGGGGAGCTCATATTTATATTTTTTTCCTGCCCCATTTGATGACATATTGGTGTATCAGACTGAAAAGATGTGTTGTATCCATGAAAGCTAGCAATTTGTTCATTTTTTAATGTCCAACAATGAAATGCTTGATAATCTACATTTTTGCATCTGCCAGTATTTCTATGTACCCAGCAAATAGGCATGGGTGCATTGCATAGGTCTAGATAGGTCTATTTATTTTCCATGGCTTCAGAGACTAGGACTTGGGGCAATAGTTTCAAACTAAGGTAAAGGTAAATGTTCCCCCCGCACATGCGTGCTAGTCGTGTCCAACTCTAGGGGCGGTGCTCATCTCCGTATTCAAGCCGGAAGAGCCAGTGTTGTGCAAGTCCATGGCCATGTGGCCAGCATGGCTGCAAAGAAACACTGTTTTTTTACTGTTTACACTGTTTTACTTTTTTTACCCTGTTTCAAACTACAGGGAAAGAAATTCCATTTAAACATTAGGAAGAACTTCCTGATGGTTAGAGCTGTTCGGAGGTGGAATATGCTGCCACGGAGGGTGGTGGAGTCTCCTCCTTTGGAGGTTTTTAACCATCAGGAAGTTCTTCCCAATATTCAAGTGGAGTCTCTTTTCCTGTCGTTTGAAACCATTGCTCTGGGTCCTAGTCTCTGAAGCCGTGGAAAACAAGCCAGCCCCCTCTTCGATATGACATCCTTTCAAATATTGAAATACAAAATAAGCAAAATGTTACAAACAGTTGAAGGAGCGCATTAGTGTTCTGGCAAAAGTCGCTTCAAGTGTGCATCCTGCTGAAAGCTACAGGCAACGCTGAAAGGTTGGATGCCTCTGCAGAGGCCTATTCAATTTACATCTTTAGCACCTGCAAAGTAATGGTTTCCAACGCTTCCCCGAGACAACGGAGTGGAAAAGTGGAGTAACCAAGCGACAAGAATTGTCACTTGTTTCATTTTCACAGCAGGTGAGAACAAAATATATCAGAAAGTTCTCTTGCCCACTGGGTGAAATTAGGAGAGGAGGATAACTCAGTGAGTCAGGCATCTGGCTGGGGAGTTCGAATCGACACTGGGCTTCCCAAGAGAAGAGCCAGCCTGTGTGGCCCTGGGTAAACTGCACAGCTCTAGGGCACCTCCAGAAGGAAGGAAAGGTAATCCAATTCTAAGTACTCTAAGAACATAAGAACAGCCTTGCTGGAACAGGCCACAGCCCATCCAGGCCAGCGTTCTGTCTCACACAGCGGCTCACCATTTGCTTCATGATATTCGCAAGCAGATGTCTCACCTACTTACGATTCCCCGCAAATGGCATTGATTTAGGGCAGTCAGCTCCCTCTTAATTAAAAAAAAAAAGGAAAGCTCCCCATTATTTATAGCCTTATGAACTGTTTCATTTTGTGATGAAAACTCTTTTTTAAAAAATCTGTCATTAATGAAATGAAACAAAATGAAGACTGAAACGAAACGAAACTCTATATTTCCGTTTCGTGCCCATCTCTACTTATCACTAAAAGGCAACATAGGCTGAAGAAAAAGTCCTAAGATCTAGTTAAAAGAAGTCGTCCTTGAATACTAGGCTATAATAATAGTGGAGGATAGGATCATTTGTTTTGGAATGATCAGGGAAACGTTTCAATCTCTCAGACTCATGAAGCTGTTTGGATGAACAGCGAAACATTTCTATCTCTCAAAAAAGAAGTCCAGTAGCCATGACTCAACTTCCAGATAAGCTCACCTGGATGACTGAGAATCTTCACAGACATATCCAAACATGCTGAAGGTGTTTCCATAACCAGGATCCCTGGCTGACCTGAGTCCAGTCACAGAAATATCCCATCAAATGCCTTAATGCGTTTTTATCATCTGCGATAATGGCCTTGTAGTGGTCTACCCGACATCCAGGCAGAGTCGGGACATCAGGATTTAACAGGTTTAAAGAAAACACATCACCGTCTCTGAGACCCCGTCTATTTTACAGGGCAGTTCTCATGATAAAGAGGAGGGGAGGCAGAGCTATGCCTGAGCTCATGGGAGGAAAAGTGGACTATAGAGCCAACCACTGATATAAATAATAATAATCAAGTAAATGATAAATCTTAGGACTGCACAATAAGTAAAAGGAGCTGGTTGGTCATAAGCAATGGCTTACTGTACACACTCTCTCTAGCATATGGTTGAATGAAATGTTTAGGTGTAAATTTATTTATTTATTTATTTATTTACCATCCCATTAGTTCACAGCACGATTCTGGGCAGTTTACCACATAATAATAAGAATAGGCATTAAAATCAAATCACTGAATCAAATGTTGATGTATTTGTATCAAGGCTGTCACGGGGCCTTAGCGAGATCTACGCCTTTACTGAGTCATACGCAAAGACATCATTTTCAGATACACCAAACAAAAGTTTCGGAAACAATGCCTGGAGTCGAGGCATGAGTCAGCACTTTGAGTTGTGTCTTTTCCGCTGACATCAGAGAGAGACAGTTGTGTCCTTAAGTTGCATTTCAATAAGAATATTCAATTGATTGTTTGTAACCCGGAGCTCTTGTGGCTGCCACAAATCATTACATCCTTACAATAACCTGAAGAAATCAGTTGCTCTTTGGCCAGGCTCCATACTCATCCTTGATATTCCCTACAGGGCACACACCCCACCCGTCTTTCAAAGCCAGCCTTGTGATAAAGGAATTTTTGTCGCAATGCCGTAGCGTCCTGGACATAACAATCTCTTCTGATATCAGCTGCCAATCAGGCCGTGGTCCAATAGGGAATCTGAGGGGAGACCACCAGGGAATGCCAAGTCATGTAGTGAAGAGCCCACTAACACAGCTTGGTATCGGGTTCAATCCCAGGTATCGCCAAGTAGACCCAGCAGGGATTTCAGACCAGGGTGACAAGAGGTCAAAGTTGACTATAAGATGGAGGACTCGCAACTACCTTTATTCAGACCAATGAAGTTCTTTGGATGAGCAGCAAAACGTTTCTATCTCTCAAGAAAAAAGAAGTCCAGTTGCCATGACTCAACTTCCAGATAAACTCAACTGGATGACTGAGAATCTTCACAGACATCCAGTAGGGAGTGTTCCCTGAAAACTAAGACAGCAGGGAGTGTTCCCTGAAAACTGTTGACAGAACAGGATATTATGCAGACTAACAGCATGACTCACTATACTATACAGTATTTTCCCATGGTATAAGACTATATTTTGCCTAAAATTATTAGGCTAAACATTGAGGGCGTTTTGTACATGGAAGTAAGCTGTGGAGAGAACTTCATAGCTGGGAAACTGTAACTTTGACTTGTAAAATTGGGGTCCATATTATACATGGGGGCGTCTTATAGACAGAAAAATACAGGTAAGTCACCTGGCCTCTCCATTCACCCGTGGGAGGATCCTGATGAAGAAAGAAGACTCTGGTCCAGTTGTCCGACCAGCGGAGCGATCTCTCACCCCTTGCTATTGGCACGTTTTATTACATAACATTTATACCCCAGAGTATGCAGCGCATCAGTGATTGGTTACAAGGAAAAGGTTACATATGCTGGTTGGCTGCTGTATAGGAAATCGCCTCATGAACAGAGCATGCCTTGTCCAGTTATTGATTACCATAACACATGGCCTTGCTGTTTACAGACAGAAGGTGAGTTAATAAGAAGTAGACAAGAATAGATGAAGTAAATGAAAAGTAAGCGGAATTAGCTTTTATTTATTTTTTTATTGTTTGTTTGTGGGGGTTTTTTGTTACTTTTTTATTTCTATTTTGTTGTAAACCGCCTGGAGTTCCTCTGGAAGACAGGCGGTATATAAGCATTAAAATAAATAAATAAATAAATAAATAAATAAATAAATAAATAAATAAATAAATAAATAAATAAATAAATAAATAAATGGAAGATGAGCAGAGCAGAAACAGGCTGAGTAAATTAAAGCAAATAATAGGTAACCCAGGCTGGTTTAGATTCCAAGGTCTGGAGTCTGGGACATGTGGATTTAGGCAGGAGGAATCCCATCAGAAGGGCGTTCCCTCTCATGAAATGGAAATGCCTCCTAGGCTGAATCCCAACTATCAGATTCCATCATTCACCAAGCAGGCCAGAATCCTGTTGACATTTCTGGTTGTGTATGGGAGACTGAGTAAGTGTTGGCAGCAAAGTGCATACTCATTAAAAGGGCAAAATGTAACCAGCACTTCATAATGAGTGGAAATTTGCTGCCAACGTTTTACACAAGCAGGACTCAATAAACAATTCGGGCCAGAGAAATTTAACAAGACTGAGAGCTGAATCGAAGGTTGTTATGGGGTGGGATCCTCTGATGGTTGTGGTGGGTTGAAAGGCTCAGGGAAGGGTGTGCAACCCACATTGCTTTGTCCTTCAATGCAGGGGAACATCCTTCAGCTCAGAGATAACCATCGGGAACTGCCATTTCTGCTGCCCTGAAACTTGCAGGCTTCAGACCACTGGGCGCAATGGTTTCTGACCTTGGGTAGCCCAGCTGTTCTTGGACTGCAACTCCCAGAAATCTTGACCAACAAAGCTAGTGGTGAAGGCTTCTGGGAGTTCTGGTCCAAGAATGTCTGGGGACTAATGTTGGAAACCATTGCTCTAGATCAGTGGTTCCCAACCTTGCATCCCCAGACAGCAACTCCCAGAAATCCTGGCCAGCACAGCTAGTGGTGAAGACATCTGGGAGTTTTAGTCGGAGGACACCTGGAAACCCAAGGCTGACCTATCAGCTGGGCCTGTTGCAAGTGGGAAAATGTGCATGAAGGGACTCATGGACCACATTGGACAAAACAGATCATCAGGGCCACTTGGCTGTCTCTTCTTTTTATATCATCTTATCTCCTTCATATAGACTAATGTTCTCGGGGTGGCCTCCTACCTATTCACACCTCCTCCTTCTTTCTGCCTGTCCTACACATGTAGCTATGTGGTGGCAACCCAAGCTGATATTACTGTTTCTAGCGGAAGTTCTCATAATAGAATGTCTTTTTTACACTAAACCACATTGTAAGGAAATAACACAGACAAATGTTTGTTCTCAACAAGAAAGAGAGTCTGAACTCGTCAACTCTTGTGAGTTATGTGCTCCAGGATTGCCCCTCACAAAATACCAGAACTGGGGGACATCCACTCAAATTGAGGGCTGGGAGAGTAAGAAAAGACCAAAAAAAATATTATTTTTTACCCAGTGTTTTGTGAGTCTGTGTTGTTAGATATCAACTCTCTACTCTTTGGCATTGGGCAAAACCTTTTTCTCATTTTCTGCTTAGGCTCTTTTAATGAATTTAGTTCCTTACCAACTTGACTTTATCAACCAATATACTTGCCATATTTATTGGGAAAACAAGTCATTATTTTGTACTGACTAAATTTTATCTACCCTGTACAGATGTCCCAGGGGCCTGGGGGTGGGAGAGAAGCATTTTCAAAAGATTGGTTGTAAATCTTGCAATAAGCAAAAGAAAATACATGTGCATCGGACTGCAAAGCAAACCAGTATTCCCTCGAATAAGTACATCCTTGCCAAAGGTAGATACCTCTGTGTAACTACAAATCCCTATATTATGTGATATTCTCAAGGGAAATCTTCAGCAAAATGTTTGGGTTTTATTTGTAATTATGATATTTCAGAAATGTCATGCCAGCTCAACTCAATTTTAGAAAAAAGAGCTAAGCATCTATATCCAACGTAGGGAACATTTTGAGCAGTATTTGTTGTTGGACTACAGTTCCCAGCAGACATAGCAAGCATAGTCAACGGAGAAGGATCCTTGGAGACTCACAGTTGCTGACCTGTCCTCTCTGGGGGTGACTTTCCAAAAAGAACCTTCAAAAATAGACCTTCATATAATTTATAATTTGTACAGTGTGTGTGTGTTGTGTCGTTATAGTCATGACCAACCCTTCGTGACCCCATGTCCATGGAGTTTTCTTGGCAGGAATACCGGAGTGGTTTGCCGGTTCCTACTCCAAATTTGTACTATATCTGTTTTTAACTGTATTGTATTTTATAGTTTTAATAATTTTATTGTTTTAGAGTTTTTAATACTTGTTGTATGCCGCCCAGAGACCTCTTGGTAGTAGGGCAGCTTAAAAAATCTTGTAAATAAATAAATAAATAAATAAAAATAGACGGGTGATCATATACCTGCCTTACAAATCTTTGATTTCAAGGTATACTTGAATATCAAGGAGAACATACATAAGAACATAAGAAGAGCCATGCTGGATCAGGCCAAAGGCCCATCTTGTCCTGCTTCCTGTGTCTCACAGTGGCCCCACCAAATGCCTCTGGGAGTGCACGAGACTAGATATCTGTCTCCTGATACCACTCCCCTGAATCTGGCCTTTGAAGTACTCTGGTTTTAATCCTGGAGCTTACACATCTCCTCATGGTGCAGTGGTTGAATGCTAAAGCTGGGGGTTCAATCCCAGGTAGCAAGCTCCTGGTTGACTCGGCCTTCTACACTTCCAAGGTCAGTAAAATGAGTACCCAGCTTGCTGAGGGGACAATGTGTAGCCTGAAGAATTAAACTGTAAACCACCCAGAGAGTGCTTGAAGCGCTAGCGGCCGTTATATAAGCAGAACACTTTGGGGTTTTTTGTTGGATGATGATGATGATGATGATGATGATGATGATGCTTTCTATACTGTCTTTGATCCTGGAGGTTCCATTCAGCTATTTTTTTCACTTTTTTTAAAAAAAATGTACATGTGTCCTTCCTTTGTGATTCAGATTGAACCATGCTGAGTAACGGAAATCAAAACCGAAACTGCTGCACACGAAAACACATCATGTCTAATGGTTACTGATACAACTTTCTTTCGTGTGTGTGTGTGTGGTGGGCGGGGAGTGGGGGGTTGCCTGCAGTGTCTTCTTGTAAGCAGTGCCTTCTGCACACTGGCCTTGTTTGCCATCACAGCTCTGGTTCATATGTCTTTTTTCCCAAGGAATCTGATTGTGAAAATGATACAGCGGGCAATCCCCTCCCTTCCCCCACCCCCCACCCCCCCGGTCTCTCCCTCCAAAGATATACTGTACTAAGTACTTAAAGGAAACCAATAGCAGCAGCAACGGGAATGATAGGCCAATTATGCCATTGGATGAGTATGGTTTTTATCTCTGGTGTCCAGGGGAGAATTGCATTATCTTTAATGAAATCCTACAAGGCATTGGGAGGTGCAATAACTTCTAAAATGTTGTTATTAGTAGCGCTGTCATTTCTCTTTTGCTCATTCCTTTAGTCACAATTTATGAGCAATGAAAGGTGGCAGCCGCGGCTGGGAGCCACTCGGAGGAGCAGAAAGCCTCCACGATTGGGAAGGAAGCAAACACGGCACGAGCAGCAAGCTACGAAGGCGGCTTGAGTGTTATTTCTCCTCTGACATGGGCTTATAAACCAAACAAATTATCTCACTGAGGGCTCTTCTAGTGCGTTGATGATCCAGCCATGAAGATCCAAGTCACAAGAGATTTGAAAGCAAAAAAGAAGAGGAACGGAAGAACTTGACGGGATGAAGCTGGAAAACCAAAAGAAAAATGCTCTGCTTATGTGCCCCTCCACAGCGCTTAAAGCACTCCCTGGGTGGGCTGCAGTTTGATTATGCAGGCTACACATGGCTCTCTGCCCCACTGCAAGCTGGGTACTCATTTTACTGACCTTGGAAGGAGAGAAGACTGAGTCCAGCCGCGAGCCACTTACCTGAATTAAAAACCAAAGGATTAAAAAGCAAAAGCAAATTAGGATTAAAATTAGCAAAAGCAACTAGAATTAAACCTAGGGGTGAGCAGAGATTTCAGTGCAGTAATGCAGTTTACTCACTATGCCATGTGGCTCACTGGTATAAAGCAAAGTGTTCTGCTTATATACCATCCCATGGTGCTCAAAGCACTCTCTGGGGCAGTTTAAAATTTAATTATGCAGGTTTTATTTATTTATTTATTTATTTATTTATTTATTTATTTATACCACCAATCTAGCCCTAGGGCTGCTCTGGGCAGTTTACAACATAAAATAGCCTAACAAAATAACAAAGTAACACATTTAACAAACCAAAATACAAACAACATAACATAATATATAATATAATATAACCTCAAGATATGCATAAATCAACAACAATAAACTAAAGTAAGGCTAAAATAAAAGTAAACATAGCCAGGAGATTGTTAAATAAAAACAAAAACAAAAAAACAAAAGAAGATGAGCTGTAAAAAGAAGAATAGTGTCTTAGTAGATGTTTGGGAACTCAGGAAAGGCCATTCTATACAACCAAGATTTCAATAGTTTTTTAAAAGTTTGAAGCAAGGGTGCCAGGCAAATTTCTGGAGGTAGATGTTTCCATAACTGGGGAGCAATCACTGAGAAGGCCCTACTCCTTGCTACACATTGCTCCCCAGCCCGCTGCATGCTGGGTACTCATTTTACTGACCTTAGAAGGACAGAAGGCTGAGTCCAGCCTTGAGCCACTTACCTGAATCCATTAGGATTAAAATTAGCAAAAGGCTATAGAAGGCTATAGGTATGATCATACCTGTTAAGAGCTGCTCCGTCAGATACTGAGGTCCCAAACCGTTAGGGCGGGGTGCCGAAACTTTTTGTAAGGAGGGCCAGATTTGGTGGCTGAGAATGTGTCAGGGGCTGGTTGCACCCCGACCCTGCCACCCCACTGCAAGCCCCACCCACTGACCCATAAGCCCTACCCACTGATCCCTTGCAACCCCACCTGCAGGAAGGAAGGTGGGGACCAAGGGAGGGAGGGAGGTCGAAACCAAGAGAGGAAGGAAGGAAGGAAGGAAGGTGGGGAACAAGGGAGGGAGGGAAGAAGGAAGGTGGGGAACAAGGGAGGGAGGGAAGAAGGCGGGGACCAAGGGAGGGAGGGAGGGAGATGGAAACCAAAAGAGGAAGGAAGGAAGGTGGGGAACAAGGAAGGGAGGGAGGGAGGGAGGGACCACCAAGGGAGGGAGGGAGGAAGGAAGGAAGGTGGGGACCAAAGGAAGCACAGGGAGCCGTGGCCACAGGTCGCCCCTTGGAAGAGGCTATCTGTGCCACCTTGCACTCCCCCAAGCCCCCCAGCGGTGGTGACAGCTCGCCCGCCAGCCCACCCCAAAACTCCTTGGCGGTGGCAGAGGCCCACTGGCCTGCCCACCCCCACACATTCCCCTGTGGTGCCGGTGGCGGCAGACCTCCCATCCGCCCGTCCGCCCAAGCTTCCCAGAGGTGTCAGTGTTGGCAGAAGATTTTTTTAAAAATAAAATAAAACATGGGGCGAAGGAGGGGGAGGGAGGGGCAGGCCAGCCAGCCGCGGGGCACTCAGAATGACCTGACGGGCCGGATTTGGTCCCCGGGCCGGACTTTGGGCAGGCCTGCGTTAGGGCCTTGTATGTTAACATCAAAACCTTGAAGTCAATGTGGGAGTGTACTGGCAACCAGTACAGAGCTGCCTTTTGGGATGCCTTTTTTGCCCCGTTAAAAGCCTGGCAGCTGTATTCTGCACTATCCGCAATCATCGGTGAGACCCCCACACACAACAAACTAGGTTATCAATTTACCAACCTCAGAAGGAGGGAAGGTGGAGTCAACCTTGAGTCGGCTACCTGAGCTTGTTGGGATTGAACTCAGGTCATGGGAAAAGGTATCCCTGTAGTGCTGATGTTTAACCACTGTGCCCCAAGTCTATAATCAACTGATGGTAATTAAGGGCCAAACTAGACATTGTGCCATTCAAGCAATTAGCTATTCACATGAAAGGCTTTTTCTAAAAAGGCCGTCTCACCCATAAACCTTGATTAAGACCTTGATATGTGGTGGAGGGTAGTAGGAGTGAGTTATTTTTCCCCTGTCCCTTGAGCCATCAGACTCAGAATTGTTCCTACTGAAGAGAATGGGGTCCTTTATCCTCCATGTGCAATTAACAGATGCATGAGTTCAAAGGTTGTAAGGCAGAATGGAAGACTTTGGTATTTTGGCTCTTGAGCTATGTGGAAATAATGGAATTTTATTGTTAAATACTATTCATACAGCTGCTGTCTTCGTGAATGATATCTTGCCCAGCTGAGCCCTAAAATTCAGGTTTCATGGCCTTCAGTATTAGAGGCAGGAGTAGAGTACAGTTGTTTTGAAAACAATAGGGTAGGTGCATGGATTTGGTCTTTTAATCCAAAATACATTCTTGATATGCTGCAGACTTTCCTCCCTGCTCTTCAGGGTTCATGTCAGGTCACAGCTGGGCCGTGTGATGTCAAAGAAGGAATGGAAAAGGGCACACACAATGATCTAGGAGTGGTGGGCATCTTTCTACCTAGAAAGTGGCTGGAAGTTTCTGGGTAGGAACCGTCTCAGAAACCTTTTGATGCCAAAAGCTTGAAGTTTTGCTTAGCAATAATAAAAAAAGAGGAAATGATAAAAAGGCACAGAAAGGTTTCTAAAATGAAGGAGGTTCGCGAAAGCATTCCTTGTCACGGGTGCCACTGGGGAATCCTGGGAAAGCACACAATCAAGGAGTCCTGCGTTCACTACGAGGCTGACCAGTCAGTGGGAGCTCCACCCCTCTAAGAACAGTCTGAAGTCCCGCCTCCAAGGCTGACTTTCAACCACCCAACGGCTGCCTCCGTGGAGATATCATTTTAGGCAGCATCCAAGGGTCCTCCTGATTGCTCCCTCAGGGTTAGGTGACAAGGAGAAAAAGGAGCCAGGTGTCATCAGCACATTGGTGGCGCCTCTCTCCAAAGCTTTAAAGAACCTACCCCAGCAGCATCATATACCTGTTGAGGAATACAAGTGCTAAAAATGGGGCTTTAGTGTTGAATGGTGCACCCCAACATCTTTTTACTACTACTACTACTACTACTACTACTACTACTACTACTACTACTACTACTACTACTACTACTACTACTACTACTACTACTACTGTCAAGCCCCGCACACAGAGCACACACACAAATAGGGTTCAGTTCTTTGCCAAGATCTTTAGTGGAAAGCCAGGCAAGTTCAAGTCCGTTGCTAACAATCAAGTGCCAGATAAATAACAGAATCCAACTCCCAGCAATTAACAGTCCATGTCCAAACCAGACTATCTCACGGAAACCAGACACCAAACCCAAGGGAACAGATTAAGCCGTTGTCCAGGAAGCCAGTCCAAAATCAGGAAACAGAGCCAAGGTCACAGGCAGGAACGTGGTTGCAAGTTCAAATGACACGTTGCTCCCACAGAGAGCTCAAGGTGAGCTTACCAGCTTTATCTCAAAACAGGGAACACACCCTTACTTCTGGAAAGGCTCCTGCTAGTACTCAGGGCTTCCCGACCTGATTCCCCATCTAGCATCAAAGATCCTTTCCCAGAAACTTCTCTCAAAAAAGAAGTCCAGTAGCCATGACTCAACTCCCAGTTAAACGCACCTGGATGACTGAGAATCTTCACAGACGACCCTTTCCCTAGCTCTTCAGGTAGCACGTCTTTGCAGAATCCTGCTCATAGCCCTTCTAGGGAGAGAAGATATGTTTTCAGCTGAGTCATCAGACCCAGCTGCCTGCTGACCTGAGCTGCAAGGCTCCTCCAGCAGCTCTTCACCATTTAACCTCTCAGAGTCAGGTTCTGTGACAGGCAGGGTCCTGGCAACTACTACTACTACTACTACTACTACTACTACTACTACTACTACTACTACTACTACTACTACTACTACTACTAGATGGACTGGGTGGCCCTTGAGGTCTCTTCCAACTTTATGATTCTACACTACTCCTACTCCTACTACTCCTACTACTCCTACTACTACTAGAACTGTGGGGATGGAATGAACCCTAGGTCAAGAAGGCACAGCGGGGCATCAAATCTTGCCCTTGACCAGGAGTCACGGTATGGAAGCGCAAACTCTGGCTGCACAAGAAGAGGCCTAAACCTCTGTGCCTTCCAGCAGTTCCCCCTTGCTGGAAGGATCAAAACCACTGCAATGTTCTTTTTATGCACCATCAATTCATGGTGAGCATGAATTACTGACCCCCAAAAGGTTCTGTCATTCACAGTCTCTCTGAGTCCCTACATATTCACTCCTACTCCTACTCCTATTCCTCCTCCTTAAGCACACGTAACATTTGTTATGGTTTTAGGCAAGACTTTTTCCCTACTTGGTCAGAGATACTGGGAGCCACTCCTGGACATTTTTGTACTGGGGTGGGGGGAGCATTAAATCCCTGTTCCTGCTCCTTATCTCCATCCATTCAATGCCTTGTTTCCATTTCTTCTTTCTCTGTGCTCATTCTCCTGTCCTCTAATGCAAGGACACTTTGGGGTGATGGCCCTCTGTGGGTGGGAAGAAGCCACCTCCTTGTTAAAAGGGTCATCAAGGCCATTAAAAGACTGCAGATTGAAAAACTGAGATAAAAGCAAGACAAATTGTTCTCAGCAATCGCTTTCTCGTTTTTCTGATTTATTTTCTCTGTTTTCCACTGCCATTCTTTTATTCTGAAGGGAGGAATTCATACGGAATTATATAACAATCATACAATCAATCAATCGAGGGGACATGCCACGCAATGGAGTGCACAGCGCACTAATCGACCCTCTGGTTATTACCAACCACATAAATCAAAGCCATTTCTCATTAGAGCGGTTGTTGTAAAGCCACAATGAAATACCAAATGCAGTCCTCAGAAGACTGGATACTTCTTGTACTCTCCATTTGATCAATGACCATTAATTTTGCTGAAAGGGCCAGACGGCCGTCAGTTCATGGGAAAGGTTATGAAATACAATGATCGGCCACATCCAAGAGATGTTCCTTTGAGGCTCCCTTCCATGTCTTTGACAATGTGAGACATAACAGACCAGTTCTAGAACAGGCTCAGTGGTTGTTTTCTACATAGGGTGTCCTGGGGAAATCTTCATCTTAAAAAAAAAAGAGATCATAACCTTCCTTTAAGATTCTTGTAGCACAGGGTTCAACTGTGGTACTGCAGCCAAAAGCTACTCAAGATCTGTGGGTCAATCCCAGGTAGCTGGCTCAAGGTTCACTCAGCCTTCCATCCTTCTAAGGGTGATAAAATGAATACCCAGCTTGCTGGGTGTGGGGAGCAAAGTTTTGCCTGCGTCATTGCTTGTAAACACTTTGCTTTGCTTTCCTTACCTTTCTCCCACAGCCCATCCCCATCTCATGTGTTGTCAATGACTACATGATGGCATCTAACACTCTGTGAGGAAAGACAAATCAGATGCACAAATATAAAATGGTGACAGCTGGAGTAATCCCTATGAAACACTGGCTCAGCCCAAAGAGATGGGATTAAGGAAAAGAAGGCCTGTGAGTAAGAGGTTTGAATCTCAGAAAGGGTGAAAGAGCTGAAGAGGCCAGTGCTTAAGGGGCCAGTCGATTTAACACCTTTGCCAACTTGGTTTGGGTGCAGTTCCTATATGTTTGTGCCAGAGGGGGGAAATCTACATAGCGAATTCATGAAGTACACACAATTCTATTGGTCTTTGGAGGATTCTCCTGTGTTATACATACCCAGTCCCGTTGAGGAAGGCATCTTGGATTTTTGCCTGAGTTTGAAATCAAATCCTTCACAAATCCTACAAGCAACTTGTGCCTTGTTATGGTTGCTGTGGACCAGGGTGCACAAACTGCAGCATGCTGCTGTTGTTTCAATCGCTCATGATGTCCATCCTCTGAATTCAAATGAGAGACTTGTTTTGTGAAACGGTGTTTGCAAATTGTGTTTGCAAGATTCATGAATTGTCAATAGCTCCATATAACTTAATGCATGTTAGACTTGCATGGCAGTATTATTTGTGACATGGATCTGGGGGTCATTCTAACTTTGCCAGGTATGCTTTTTTTTCAAATAAAAACAAAATAATGGGCCATTGGTGTGCATACAATAAGAAGCACATCTTTCCCCCTCCCCCACACACGGTCAGTAAAGTCTACAGTGTAATTTCTAAGCAGCTGAAGAGTAAATTTCATTTATTAGACCTACACCATTGCTTTCAGTCCCCTCATATAGCATTTCTTTATTACTATTTTCCTGAATAGAATTTCTGCCCTACTACATCCTCCCTTCCCACATGAGAGCTTTTCATAGTCAATATAAGTTACAATCCATCATTGCACTGTTTCTTTATAGCCTTCCCAGTGTTTGTTCCATAGTGGGGGGAAGCTTGCATATGGATGAAAAATTTCATATGGTGGAATTGCAGCGTCACTGCAAACTGCTACAGGCCTCTTCATAGGCTCAGCCTTGTTCAATCTCCCCCCTGGCATCTAAATTGTTCCAAATGAAACTGTTCACACATCCTCACCTGACTGCTTCTCAGTGTCTTGGCATTCGGACAAAGATCAAAAGGGAAGACGGAGACCCATTCTGTAAGGTGAACTCACTCTCTTGAATAACTGCTTATGCAGCACAGAGCCTTTTCACACGACCCCTAAGATCCACTGGCCACTTAAATTCGGACCAGAGATCTTGGGGGTTCGTTGCTCTTCCTGTGTTCCCACCCCCTCCGCACTCCTGGCTGCTGTCTGCGTGAGGGGAGGGAGAAAAAAAGAAAGAAAAGAATGCCGCTTACCTCTGTTCTGCCGGTCTTGCTCTGTTCCCGGCAGCATTCAGATCTCTTAAAGGGGCGGGGGGCAAAAAAACAACAAACAGAAGCGAGGAGAGCCCGGCACTCACTACATTACATCCGCATCAGGGATTTTCACCCCCAGAGAGCAGGTACCTGAAAAGTGCGCTGGGACGCGCTTAGGTGGGCGTGGTCGCACTTAATTTTCTGTAAACTCCGGAGCTGGTGTGGAAACAATTTTAAGCTCCGGAGCTGGGAGCCATTTACCGCGGAGTTTAGGGGTCGTGTGAAAAGGCTCACAGAGTTATTGGTAGCCAATTACTTTCAGATGGGGTATAACACCTGGCTGGATAACTCGGTTAGTTGGAGAGTAGAGAGTAGAGATGGGCACAGGCCATGGTTAGGAAGGTCATGCCAGTTTATACACATGACACCATTGATGCTGTTCATTCCTCTCCCCTGCCCCCACCAGCTGGATTCCCCCACTCACCAGTTGGTGTGTGCTTGGGATAACAGCCAAAGAGGGAGGAGAGGAGCGCTCTCTGACTGGTGAGTGGGTCATTGGCTGGGGAAACGGGGAAAGGGAATGTGTGTGAGAGTGTGTGAGACTGAGGGCAGTGTGCCATCCAGAGAAGTGGAAATGGAGCAGGGACAGAAAAGAACAGAAGTGATAGAAACGGAAAAGCTACAAAGACCTATAACAAGTCAAGAAGCGAGAAAGAAGCCAAACGATGGAAATGATAATGATCTAATAAAGTGGGACGAAGAGATTAAATGGGAGGTTGAGGAAGGGATGAAAGAGGGGCGATGGCAGGAGAAGTCAGTTGGAGGGCTCCTCTTGATTGACTTGTCAGAGGAGGAATGGAATGTGACGGTAGGAGGGACAAAGGAGGATTGAAAAGACAGGAGGGAGAAGAGTGTGCAGGTGGAAGCAGTTGGTGTGACAGACAGAGTGAAGACTGTAAGGGTAACAGAGAAGAAAATACAAGCCAAAAAGGAAATCATAACAGCTAAAGATGTTGGGTTGCCAATGCCAATTCCTCTGCCTTGGTAACTAGCAGCAATACAATTAATGTGTCTGGAGGAAGAGGTCATATTTCAAAATGGATCCCTGGTTGGGGGTGGGAAACCTCCCCAGAATATGTCAAACATCTACGCTGCGGGACATGGTGCTCCGGTCCCTTAATAGCGAGAATGCCAGAATGTCGCATCACCACAAAGAAGTCCTTGTAACCCGTTCTATGCCGAAGCCAATGTAGAGAACGGTTTACTTCAGGGACAGTGTTCTGATGGTTTAATGTTTTTTTTTATGTTAACACGTTGGTAACAAAGTTACAGATGTGATGCCTACAAGTTGCATGAATAAAAGTTTGGTTTATTTTGATAAAGAAACGGAGTCCAGTGACGGTTCAAACTCGCACAAACTAAGGTTCTTGTCTATTTGGACACCCAGTGGCTAGGAGTTTAATTCCCCGCAATGCCTTCTGGCAGAAGACCCAGACTGTGTGTTTGTGGGCAAACTGTACAATACCAGTATGCCTTCAAAAAAAAAAAAAGCTGGAAAGCTTCTGAGCAATTTACATTTCGGAAACTCTCAGAAGGATCACCATGCATCTTAGTCTTAATCTTAGAACGGCAGAGCTGGGAGAAAATCTAAGCAGTCCAAAGGAAGGAGTCGAACCTGCGTCAAGGAGGCTCAGGGGGAAAATGAATTCCCAGCCTCTGGTTCTGCAACCAGATATCAAAACCATCCAGCTGCTGGACTGCACATAATCTTTATTGTTCCTCTTATCAGCATATTCTCATATCAAAAGTCATATAAGAAATACTCAGAGAGTTGCTTTTTGATGAAGCACATATTTTATAGCTTTTATCTTTGTAGTTTTATACTTCCTCTCTTATAGCTGCTTCCAAATGTGACCTCTAAAACCACTTTTAGGACATTTTAAACTGATTTTTCAAGCTCTTTCTCTCTTTTTGGGACAGTCCTAAGTGGCAGGGTCCTCAGCACTGTTTGACTTGATCTGTTTTTTTTTTTTAAATAATTTTAGGGCATAGTGTCAGGAGTAGTCATAAAAAGGAAGGAGCCCCCTTCCTTTTTATGACGGACAGAGGTGGGTTGCAGAGGGCTAGGGAGGCAAAGTGTGACCATGGTGTGAAAAATGCCAGATTTGGGGTACTTTCACTTTCTTATTTTCTTTGAATTTCCCTTTTCATGTTCTTGCCATGTTTGTTTACCTTCCCCAATAGAACCTTCTTTACATCTTTCTTGCAATGGTACAATATTTTTGGATTTCCTGTATTTCCCCCCCCCCCCATGACTCAGTGAAGACAATATGACACATTAATAACATATAGCAGAATGAATGAGCAGAGCAGTGGTAAGAGGAAGCTTGGTTGTCTCAAACAGACTCGGCGTTCCTGGCTGAAAGCTCAACGTTCCTTTTAAAAAGGGCATGATCTACATTTTGGTTTAGACTTTCATGTACAGCTTTCTGATGTGGGCTGATTTGTATTGCTCATATTTCAGATGGAGAAGAGGATTTACTTGTCTTTGAGAGGGGGCCCTGATTTTCAGTCCGTCATTACAGAAGTGGCTTCAGAGACTAGGGACTTGGGGCAATGGTTTCCAACTACAGGAAAAAAATATTCCATTTGAATGTTAGGAAGAACTGCTGTTCGGCAGTGGAATATGCTGCCCCAAAGGAGGGTGGTGGAGTCTCCTTCTTTGGAGGTTTTTAAGCAGAGGCTGGATGGCCATTTGTCGGAAATAATGTGATGGGGTTCCTGCATGGCAGGGGGTTGGACTGGATGGCCCTTGAGGTCTCTTCCAACTCTATGATTCTATGAAGTGGTACCATTAGGTTGCCTTCAATGCCTCCTCAGAGATCCTAGAACACACTCTGGTTTTGTTCTTAAGAAAGCCGTTTCTTAAATATTTGTGGGGAGGGGGAGAATCCCCCTTTCCAAAAGGTAGAACAGAGAGATTCAAAACTGTCAGCAGTGTTGAAATGTGCTCTGTGATCTGTCCTTTGGATGGTGGTAAGAATGAGCAATTACAATTGGGTATGGAGTAACTAATGTTTGGAAAAGTTGCTAATTTTGACAAGACAACGTATAAATCCTCCCTGAATGTAGCTTTTTCAAATTTTACACACTACCCTGTAAAGTATTACAATTTTTATTTTTGCTGTGCTTTTAAAGTTGAGGCTTAGAATGGTGAATAACTCAATATCGTATTGTGTTGTATTGTAGAGTAAAATGCTAGAACCTCACAGCTGGGGGGAAAAGCCACTAACCCACTATGTATAATTGAGTTCAGCCTGTGTCAAGGAGGTGTAGTGTAGAAATGAACTTCCAGCCTCTGGCTCAGATACCTAAGGGTGAGGGTGATCCATCTCTTCTCGAATGAAGGCCATCTTGAGATGTGGTTGGTTGAACAGAATGAATTTACTTAGAGATATGGAGAAAGTGCATATTGCATGCAGAGAATTCCTGTTCTTTACCAAACATCATTATACTGTCCTTCATAGCACTCTTTTGTTTTCTCCAGAGAGAAGAATGGTGCTAAAGGAGGCATATATTACAGACTCACAGGACTACTTTCTCATAGACCAGGCGTGTCCAAACTTCGGCCCTCCAGATGTTTTGGACAGCAACTCCCACAGTCCTTTGCCATTGGCAATCTAAGCTTAGAATTCTGGGAGTTGTGGTCCAAAACATCAGGAGGGCCGAAGTTCGCAGTGGTTAAATGCCTGTACTGCAGGTAAAACTGTGCTCACAACCTGGGTTCAATCCCCGGTAGCAGGCTCAAGGTTCACTCAGCCTTCCATCCTTCCGAGGTCGGTAAAATGAGTACCCAGCTTGCTGGGGGGGCAATGTGTAGCCTGCACACTGTAATAAAAATTGTAAACCGCCCAGAGACCACTTGTAGTGGTATGGGGCGGTATATAAGCCGAACACTTTGCTTTGCTTTGCTTTGCTTTTTTGGGCATGCCTGTCATAGACAATAAGGTCTTGTGGCACTGTGTGGATAAATGCTTATACTGCAGATAAATGTGCTCACAACCTGGGGTTCAATCCCAGGTGGAAGGCTCATGGTTAACTCAGCCTTCCCTCCTTCCGAGGTCGGTAAAATGAGTACCCAGCTTGCTGGGGGCGGGGCAATGTGTAGCCTGCATAATTAAAATGTAAACCACCCAGATAGTAATTGAAGTGCTATGGAGCAGTATATAAGCAGAACACTTTGGTTTTGCTTTTTGCTTTGTAGGCCTTGGAGCTAACTCCATGTTTCCCACAGGAAAACTGATGCAATGTTCAACCACGTATGTTGCCCTATAACTTAGACTCATTCAGTCTCCAACAAAATGTGACAAGGATTTTCCTCTGCTACATCGCTGGTGCTTTTGCAGCAATGAACAACCTCCAGCTCTCCAGCTGTTTGGGGTTCCCACCAGCCCATAGCGAGCTCTGAAACATCCAGAAAAGGAATGCTTTAACACCCCTGCTTCAAAGCAAAAATATAAAGCGAAGTGTTCTCCTTATATACCACCCCATAGTGCTTAAAGCACTCTCTGGGCAGTATACAATTTAATTATACAGACCACACATCCCCCCCCCCGCAAGCGGGGTACTCATTTTACCAACCTTGGAAGGACAGAAGGCTGAGTCAACCATGAGGCTTCCACCTGGGATTGAACCCCAGGTCATGAGCACAATTTTAGCAGCAGTACAAGCATTTAACCACTACGCCATGAGATTTCAGAAATTGGAATGTCTTGCAGCACTTGCTTATGATCATGAGCAACAGATGACTGGAAGTGTTTAGTCTGGTCATTTATAAGAACATAAGCAGTGCCCTGCTGGATCAGGCCAAGGGCCCATGTAGTCCAGCTTCCTATATCTCACAGTGGCCCCACCAAATGCCTCTGGGAGTGCACAACACTAGATATATGTCTCCTGATACACTCTCCTGCATCTGGCCTTTGAATTACCCTGTTTTTTAAACCTGGAGATTATGCCAAGCTTTAAGCAGGTCTTTAGAAATGCATCTGCAAATGATAGTACACTTGTCTGAGTAGATATTATCAGCTACATCCAGTATGCAGATAATATATAGTATCACATTAGCTGACAGTTGAGATGCTCTAAAAAGGCCACTCAATAAATCAGTGGAGTAAAAATGGATACTGTTTCCTTCACATTTGCTTTCATAGTAAATGTAAAAAGCAAACAGTCAAGAAATCCAATGAATGATGCATAAAGGAAGTAGGGATCACACTGACAAATACAACTAGCTTGATATTTGGTTCAATGAACAGTGACATTATTACTACTCATTTGATGTCAGGACAGAGGCGGTCGGAAGAATTTTCTTAACATGACAATGCACTATATAAAAATGGTTAAAGCTAGTTGTGAATATGTGCCTTCATGCAGTCTAGGTTCTGTTGCATGGCATGGGCTTGTGGAACAATACAGACAATAATATAAAAAAAAAGATAGAAGGAGTATGTAATATGATTTTGTTACTGAGTGCTAAGAATTTCTTGCATTAAGTGAGAGATTAACGCACACAAAAATCCTACTGTAATTAGTAAGCACAAGTAAAGAAACATAGAATACTTTGGTCATGTGCTAAGAAATGAAAAGCCCAGATTATTATAGCTGATCCTTCAAGGTAAAAGAAATCATCATCATCATCATCATCATCATCATCATCATCATCATCATCATCATCATCATCATCATCATCTTTATTTTTATGCTGCCTTTCTCCCCGAAGGGACCCACGGGACAAGAAATGAAGGAAGAAGACCGTCTGGGATGAAGAACAGGGATGCAGCTCAACACCCTTGTTTACAGCTTCTTCATCCAAACCAAGACAGCCACAAGGGTGTCCAGCTGCCAGTAGGAAAAAAAAAAGATACCAAGATTTTAAATTAAGAGTTAATGAAAATGGACCAGCGCTAACTATTATAGAAGCCTCACTGCACATTCACAAGGCTCATTAAGATGATTTCTGGCTGCCTAGGTCTAGGATCTCTACTCCATCTTCTTATTGGATTCCCTGGGAAACATTGCCAGGTATTTTTGTTGGCAACAAGATCTGGAAGAGGCAATCGTCTTAGTGCCTCTCTGGAGACTAGCTACAGGAAGACAAATGCAGTTTTTCTTGGACTGATTATCCCTCAGCACCTGCACTGTATCTCTGAAACGCTCCATATATTTTTTTAACATCAAGATCTGCACCAGTTGACGGTTTCTCTCTCTCTCTCTCCCCGTCTCTCATTCTCTCTCTTTTAAAATTGCGTTGTGTTTATTACAGATATAAATATAATCATTCCCCCCCCTCAGAGAAAGTACTTTGCTTCACCTGTTGCTAGAGCTACATCAGGGCAGAATGAAAGCTCGGTAACAGGAACATATAATTATTATTGTCAGTCCCACGAGCTCTCTGGACACCATCGAAAAGCAGAACTGGCGGTCTTAGTGCAACAATGTGATTCAGCTTGCTTAAATCCATCAAGCGCTTGTCCCTCACCACATGGGCATGAGGTTCCTGGTCTAAAGTGCCTCCAGTGAAGCCCTTAATTTATAAATTGGAAAGCCAACAAGCAAAATGTGAAAATATATTTTCCTTTTCTCCCCGTCTTCTTGGATGAGAGACTTGGATGTGTGCTGCCTAAAGACATAGAAACTGTTCAGTTTTCGTGGTTACGAGCAGCTGATATGACTTCTACATGACGTTATTCTTTTCTTTAAAAAGCCAGGCTACAGACCTTCCCTACGTCTTGTAGCAGAGAACTCGGAAAGCCAGGTGGATTCTTTGGTCTCACACTCGAAAGCTACTATGAGATGAAAGCACCCATCTATGAGAGACAGGAATGACTGCTATATGGCCTCTGTTGAGGATGGCTCCTCATAGAATCATAGAATCCTAGAGTTGGAAGAGACCTCAAGGGCCATCTAGTCCAACCCCCTGCCATGCAGGAACCCCCATCACCATATTTTCGACAGATGGCCATCCAGCCTCTGCTTAAAAACCTCTCAAGAAGGAGACTCCACCACCCTTTGTGGCAGCATATTCCACTGCCGAACAGCTCTAACTGTCATGAAATAGCTATCATAACACAACCACATCATCGTTCAGATATTAGTTAGTGAAATATACGTATTAGGCAGGATGTTCTATATGTGTTTGATATGTATTTAATTGATTTAAAGATGGAGTCTGTAAAAAGTGCATAGTCACAGTGACTTAATGTAGAGTTGTTTTCAAATGAAGTACAGATGTTAGGAATTATCATAATGAATTTTGGCTGATGCAAGAGGTTGCAATAGCTATGAGGTAATGTCATTTATGACTGGACAGACATGTGTAGAAAAATGTTCTGTAAATCACTCTTCATTGGGTCTTCCGTGAGTAAAGGCACCCACTTTGTTTCTCTGCTATGTATTTTGTCTGTGCACTGTATGCTATTATGCTGCTATGCTGTTGAATTTTCCATCAATGTACTAATGTGATTTTTCCCCTCTATGCTTTGTTGAACTTTGTAGAAGCTCTGTGATGCTGTGATATATTTTTGTACATTTGTAATATAGCTGTTTGGTTTTAAGAAAACTCTGTCTCTGGCTAACAATTTATTCAATAAGTATTGCTTCTGCTGGCTGATCAAATAGCACATACTCTGACAGATCCTCAGCCACCGTGTGATTTGCCTGAAGGTTTTACAACCAGACCCTGACAGCTAAAATGACCACATCCCCAATGATGGGGCCAAGCACTGCCTTTAAACCCCAGATTGTTGCTGAGTTTGTGGAAATTACGGTGGTCCAGGTGGGCAAACAGCCTAACCTGGCTTGAAAGAGCGTTGGATGGTGCTCAGCTCAAGCAACTCAGAACCGACGTCCTGCGTTCACTTAAACATCAGCGTTTGCCTCAAAGGGAATGGAGCCTTTCGTTTCTTGAAATGAACTTAAATCAACAGGTTACACGACAGAAGATGGATGTGATACAACCAGAGAGTGAGAAAGATGGATCAGGGGGAAATGCATAGAATTTAACTGCAATATTTAAACCAGGTTCACGTGTGCAAGAGACAGGAACATCCTGCAGCAGCCCCACACATGATGTGGCTAATCCGGTTTACCAGATTTGATCTCTAACATCTGCTTGTTCTGTGATCTGCACCTGATATCCTCCCCAACAGCTGAAATTCTCTCTGCCTTCAAAGCAGGAGGGTGATGTCAATTGTTCAATCACCAGAGTCTAGTTAAAAACCTATCATAATGACGGCCGACACACTTTCCCATTAATGTACAAGATGTACACAGAGATAGATCACTGGCCAGCAGCTGACAAAACAGTGCAGTGTTGCCCATGGGGGCCAGCAAAAAGCAGTGGGGGGGAAAATACTGTTAATTACCTCTCAGCTCCCTCTGTAACTTCAGAATAAGCTTCCTTGTGGTTTCCGATGATATTCCCTTTGGTGCCCCAAATCCAGATGGGTGCAAGAAATACACAGTAAAGCTTTTATGATGTGCTTATTTGTTGCCGTGGGGCTGTGCCACGAGAACCCATGGGCCACGCATCAGTCCTGCCTCCTGCTGTGCAGCTCTGAATGATTCCCCAAAACATGCCATGTCAAGTAGCAGTACAATTTTTGTTTTATACTGACAGCCACATTTCTGTAGTGGGTGCAGTGACCAGCTGGGGCTCAGAAGACCTGGGTTCAAAGCCCTGCTCAGCCCTGGACACATATTGGGAATGGACGAGGGTAACCCAGTCCTTGACTATCTCACATACCTATTTGACAGCACGCAACAACAATGGCAATGTCCTCCTCCCAAAGAAGAGCATCCACTTGGGTCATACCCAGGCCTTCCCCATTGGCGTCTCTGTTCCTTCTGCTTTGCCAGGTCTTGACAAAATGCCAGCATAATATGCAATGGTAATAAGCTAGAATACTGTTCACCTCTCTAAGTTTTAAACTTAGGATCGGAAACGTTTGTTGCTTTTTTTTGGAGGCAGGGAAGATGAATTAGGGAATTAAGAACATAAGAAGAGCCGTGCTGGGTCAGGCCAAAGGCCCATCTAGTCCAGCTTCCTGTTTCTCATAGTCGCCCCACCAAATGCATCTGGGAGCACACAAGACTAGATATCTGTCTCCAGATACCACTCCCCGGCATCTGGCCCTTGAAGTACCCTGGTTTTAAGCCTGGAAATTACACATCTCCATCATGGTTTGTAACCTGTGATGGACTTTTCCTCCAGGAATCTGTCCAATCCTCTTTTGAAGGCATGCAGGCCAGATGCCATCACCACCTCCTGTGGCAGGGAGTTCCACAGACTAACAACCGGCTGGGTAAAAAAATATTTTCTTTTGTCTGTCCTCACTCTCCCAACCCTCAGTCTGAGTGGATGTCCCCTAGTTCTGGTATTTTGTGAGAGGGGGAAGAGCGTCCCTCTATCCACTTTACTCATGCCCTGCATAATTTTGCAGAGAGAGATAAGGGGCAGGACAACAAAATATTCAAGTCCTTCCAAATTATTTCTCAGGCTAGGCCTTACAAAACTTTTAGGGCAAGAGATGGTAAAGTTCATCTTGGCCAAAAGTTCTATCCACGGCAGCTGCCATAATTAAGTTCTTAAACAGAGTCTGCAAGCTCGGATAGTCACCTTGAGGTGTGCTGCTACATCTCAAATGGGTGTATAATCAATTGTCTCCCTCCGTCTTTACAGACGACAGGCTTGAACACCATCCGCCAAAGGCTGTTTTATGGCTTTTTGGTCAAAACACACAACCTTTTTGCTGGCATGGAGAAAAAGTACTAAGGAACATGGCAATCCAGCCAAAGATTAAAAGTGGGTGCTCTGCTAGGCAAGAATAGTCAATGGAGGACACATGGATACCACCAACTTTTTGTAGGAAGATGCTGTGCTCAGTGTAGAAGAGACAAAAACACCATTGTTTAAAATATGGAGATAACCATAAAGGAATAAAAAGCACTGTTACAACATTATTATTATTATTACATTATCATTTTTATTTGAACAGGTTTTGCTTTATAGCACAGTATTGAATTGGAGACCAACAGACCACTGGAAACTTTCCAAGAGGAGTAAGCGATATCAGTAGCTCAGGTGTCATGTCATTACAAGGTAAAATCATCAACATCATCATAATCATACAACAAATAAAGAAAAAGAATGGAGGTAAACCAACGAACTGTACAACAAAAGCTAGCCACTTATTTGGCAACTTCAATTTACATATTACTTCAGTTTACATGTTTCTCAAGTTTCCCCACCAGAAACAGACGACATACAAAAAAGGAACTAAAGGTGTAACAGGTTTTAAATCCAATAGTGCTTTCACTAATTGAAATGGGGTTGCATCAGAAGTTGAAGTTGGTCTACTACAGATCATACTGGGAGAGTATGACTTTCTTGTGAGTATTGTGCATCTGATGACAAGTCCAATTCCGGGGAGCAACTTCCGATGGACTTGGTTACACGGTACTAAGTAGATAAATAAAGCAGCTTATTTTGGAACAGGTTCCCCGTGGAACAAAGGGCAACACAAAAGGACATTGACTTCTAGTTAGAAATTGTTAGCCTGATGAACCTCTCAAAGCTGTCCATTTCCTCTGTCTTGTTCCGGTGCATGGAAGCAAACAAGCAAATTGGAGGAGGGCCAAGGCAGATAATCACTCAAGTTAACAGGGAGAAGAGGGGAAGACGCGTGCTCCCATAAGGGAACAGGCTTCAGAAGTCACCTTGCACAGTGCAATTTCTATTAGTCAGCAAATCCTTCCGGAGAGCAGCTGCGGAGTCGACTACAAGGTGGAAGGAACACGACACTTCTTTTCGTGCAAATTTTTGCCCTCATTATTGCAGGAGTTTGCAAGCAAAGCCCACTGGCAATTCTGACAACACAGAAACATTAGCCCACCTAAGCACCTTGTTAGGATGAGTGACAGGAATTAGTAAATAATAAGTACAATTGACATCGCTCTCTGCTCATCAAGCGTAGGAAACTGGAGAAAGCTTACTATCAAATCTTTGAGGCCGTGCTTAAAAACGAGGTGTGGATTCTTTGCTTGTTTAAACTACTCTTTCAGGGAAGAGCAGACAATGCCCCTCCAGTAAGAGTTCAGTGGAGTGCAGAATGGGGCTTGTCTAAAAAGAGAAAGTTAACCCTTGGGTCCGTTAGCTCCTCATTAGATAGACTAGCATATCTATCTGCAGGTGGAGGTGAACAATCAATGGATATGCTAGAGATCTGCAGACCCTGACATCAAATCAAGAGTGTGGGCAAAATCTGATGAAATCTAAATAAAATGCAAACAAATGCTGATAATCCTGAGCAACATTTCCCGGAGGTTCTTTCTAATGTGGCATTTACTATAGTTATGGGTTGCAAACTATTATTTATCTGCAGCCGAGACAATTATATGAAGGTCCCCATTAGGTGAAATAATACAAAAGGTACAGAAAATCACTCCTTCTAAAAAAAAATGAGGCACTGGGAGAAATGGGACTCCCTTGCTACATAGTAATGATTATTTTTCCCATAAGCTCTCAGGCTTCCCAATTAATACCAGCTCAGAAGAAATATTAAGGGCAAACAATGCATTAAGGGAACCACCCTAAAAGCTTGCGAAGAGAATGCAGAGTCTTGTGCAACAGCCCACGTGACTGGCTTACATTTCGTTCAGGATCTATGATGTTTGTCCTGTGAATTAATTCAGACCCAAATATGTACACAATGAAGTCAACGTGTCTACGTATTTGAATGTACCTTCAGATCCCCAGTGGTCTGCATCCTGTAGCACAAGCAGGATTTTGGTCATTTGTAAGAATATTACTCACCCAAAAGTTCTCTTTCTCAACTCATGTGAAATGTAGCTACTGAAGACCAGATTAAACACAGCGGTGTGGACAGTGTGGCTTTTATGCATGCAACTTTGTGTCTCAAAAGGCTGAAAGAGGAGCCATGGGACATGACACCAAGCCCAGGGTGACTCCGATTACCAAGGAAACGCTGAGGTTAGGCTCTGACAGGGAAGCAACTTGGGGCCTAGTGGTTAGAGCATTCCAAGCAAAGTTGCCTGAAATGGTCACCTCACAGCCTACAGGAAAAGCGATGGTCCCTTTCCTCCTGTCTCAGTCTGGAGATGCCAGATCAAGAAATCCAAGACTTAAACCAGTACAGACCAGTTTGCTTGTTATCTTTTCCCCTGAGGAGTAAAATGGGTTAGGGGAGAGGATATATATGCTCTGGACTCTTCTCAAATCTTCTGCCTGGAAAGGGCCACTGATTCTTGGTCCTTGCCCTAAGCCAAGCCAAGAAACCTTTCCAATGAGCTCTGAATCCCAGCTTATTCAAGCCACCGAGGGGCTTATCTTTAACACCCTGCCTAACACTTGGGAAATCTAAGCTGAACGAGAAAGCAGCCAAGGTGACCCCGGAGTGTTCCACTTGGGGCTGCAACTCCCTTTGGTGTCAACAGAGCAACCGGCGATCCAATAAAATCACAGTGTTCTGCCACCTCCACCTTAAATGTGAGCCAACTGGATACACAGTCAGAGTGAGGCTTCATTAAGAAGAGGGCTATATTCTCATCCAGCATTTGTTACAGATTTGGAAGATTCTAGATTATTCCTTAAAAATCCGAGAGGAAAGTACGGAATGAAATTTAGAAGACGTTGCCCGAATGTTTTTTATGGTGTACTGAAATAATAAAATGAGTGCTAGTTGAGGTGGACGCGCACTGACACATTAGTGCTATTCAGCAAAAAGTCAGGATGCTAAGCACTGATCATTAGTTCTCAGTATCCTTTTCAAAGTAAGCAGGTGGTAGTGGTGGTGGTGGGGAAATTACCCTGTAAACTATTTTGAAGTTAGGAAAATCCAGTTCCTCACTACTCGCAGTCACATCTATATTCAAATAGGCAAAAGAACGGTGGTCCAGTTATTAGTAGTCAGCTGTGGAAAGCATCTGAAGGCACCGCTAAAGAATAAGTAGGAATCTCAGGCTGGAAAGCAGCAGACTGAGGTCAAAGGGAGGCCAGGCCCAGTCTAGCGGAGCATGGTGCCTAATGCAATATTACACGGTACATTTACAGCTTAGTTTGGATCACAGAATTCACTGCACGGATGTGAATGCTGGGCAGGCAGAACCATGAGAGGGGGAGCTCTCGGCCGGAGTTGTCTTCATGGAATTTGATGTTCAAGTAGAAATCGCCAGTATAGAGAAAAAGGAGGGCTCCTGTGCAAACCGTGTTTTCTGTTGGTTTAACCTGAAAGAGATGTGCAGGCATTATTTTAGCAGAAAATATATAAATGCGACATTTTTCTTCGTAGGTTACAATTCTTTATGAGTATTTTTTTTTTGGGGGGGGGGAAGAAAATGCAGCTTGGAGAGGTAAGCTATGCAACAGGGCATGTGATATGAACCTCAAGTTTCCCAGGTTCAATTCCTGGTATCTCTAGGTAAAGATGGGTGTTATTTCCAGAGTAGTACATGGGTTATAGAACACCGAGATAGCTTTTTTAAAAAAGTTACAAGTCTGTAGGCAACTTGTGCATTTGTTAGACTTCAGCCCTCATAACTTATAAGAACTTCCCTAGATAAAATTCTTGGGTCTACTCTTGAGTCAAGAAATGAACGTCTATGCAAGAGTTTTCAGTTACCAGTACTTACAAGTGGAGAAAGAACACTATCAGACATTATGTTCCGACAAAGAAGTTGAAGAAAATGGGTAAGGGTAGCTACACTCTGTGGGAGCAGACACTGGTAATCTCTCGGCCTATTAGATTCTGGACAGGGTGCCTCTCAAACATCTACCTGTCTCCTAACCCCTTGCAGCTTCCTCACAACATACCAATCCATTACCTGTCTCACGGGTGACAAAACATTAAAAAAAAAAACCACTGGCCTTTAGTTCAGCTCAGCAACCTGGGCGACCACTGAGCCCACCCACCTCTACAGCCAGCTGTACTATTTGTTTGTTTGTTTTTGTTTGATTTATATACTGCCCATCTGGCAGCAAGGCCACACTGGGTAGTGTAAATATTAGTAATATTCTGTAAAGAAGTTTGGTTCTGCCTCAGTGATTCTGCCAATCTGTCCTCACCTTTAGATAAGTTTGTTGTCCAAAGCCCTTTCACACATGGTACCTAAAATACAAGCCCATGTTTGCTGGTGAAAGCACACACCGTTGAAAACAAACCTATTGATAATTCTAGCTGCCCCTCAAGTGTTTGTGATCAAAGTCCCTTGAAGTTCAGATTTACTGTATTTTTTCATCTATAAGGCACCCCCATGTATAATACGACCTCCACTTTTTCCAACTCAAAATTATAGTTTTGCAACCCCACAATTCTCTCCTCGGCTTACTTCCGTGTATAAGACAACCCTCATTTTGGTCTGACAATTTTAGGCCAAAATATAGTCTTATACATGGGAAAATACTGTATGTGTCACTGCCGGACCAACTGCATTGTCTGACTCTTGGTCGTATACAAAAGAAGGGAAAAGTTCTCTCCACCTGCTCTTTCCTTATAATGTCTAGTACTGTAAATTCTACCCCACCCCAATAATCTATTTTCTAAGATTGATAGTTCAGTTTCCTTCATTGGGAAGACATGGCAGTCCTCTTCCACTAACTGTCTTGAGACTCTCTATGTCATGCATGTCCAAACTTCAGCCCTCCAGCTGTTTTGGACCACAACTCCCACAGTCCTTTGTCACTGGCAATCTAAGCTTACAATTCTGGGAGTTGTGGTCCAAAACATCAGGAGGGCTGAAGTTTGGACATGCCTGCTCTGTGTCATGTATGTTTGGCTCTTTCCAGGTGGCACCTGCAGGCCAACAATACACCTTTTGCCTGGGGAGGCAGCGCCTCAGCCCCTGCCGTGCCGGCCCTGGCCTCTCCTAAGAGGGACAGAAGGAGCAACAGCTACCTTCTGCTGCTGAGTGGGAAAGGGTTTGGAAGTCATCCTCTGAGGACAACTCCTCCACCAGCTGCGTCCTTCATACTGTTCTCCTGCTTCAACCTCGCTCTCAGGATTTTAAAGGCAGGCACCTCTCCTTCCCTTGTTCCACCTGGGACTGTGCCTGGCTAGAGGTGGGTCTGTGCCTTGAAGTCTCCAGCTCCTGCTTCCTAGAGAAGGGCTCATAAGACCGGCTGGAGTTTCCACAGAGAAACCTCTCCTTCCCTTGTTCCACCTGGGACTGTGCCTGGCTAGAGGCGGGTCTGTGCCTGGAAGTCTCCAGCTCCTGCTCCCTAGAGCAGTCTTTCGACACAAGATGGCGGGCGGCAGCAGCAGCGGTTTGCCTCGGCTGCGTTCGCTATTTTTATTGCTGCTGCCGCCATGTTTTTATTTTTGTTGTTATGTTTGTTTTTAAATTTTTGTGGGGGCCCACCTTGGCCATGGAGGGGGACTTAGGGATTTGGAAGACTTCTTGGACGCCGTGGTCGTTCCAAGTTTGACCTGCGGACGACTGCCAGACGGGCGTGAGTGTCCCCTCCCCTCCCCCACCACTGCCCCCCCTTTCATTTGATTTCCCACCTTCTGTTTGTATTTACCCACCCATGATATCAGTTGCCAGACCAGTCATCGCTGCTCACTCACTGCCTGTGAACCATCTTTGCGTCCTCAACCCTGTCCCTCTCCACTTGCCCTGGCGGTTAGCCCTTAATTTGCTGTTTGTAGTCAGTAATTCTGTAATTTTAGTGCACTATTGTTTTGTTATTCTTACTGTTATTTAGTATTATTTTTTTTCTATTTTGCTGTTGTTGTTGTATCTTGTTGTTCGTAGCTTGTAATTTGTAATTTAGTGCATTTTGTTCTGTTATTTTTATTGTTAGTGTAATTCTTTTTTTTTTTCCCCCGCCATGAATGCAGGGGCTCATATACCAACGGTGATGGGCCGTGGGCGGTATGCTGGAAGCCGTTGGGTACGTCAGACAAGAAGAACTTGGGCCAGACAACTCGTGTCTGTCCCCCGTTCTGACCCCTCGGCTCTCTGCCACGTGCCCGGGAGTCACTCCACCAGCGCCCCCAACCTTACCTGTATCCTGATGAATGCCAGGTCGGTTCATAACAAGATCCCTCTCATCCATGATGCCATTGTGGATGGGAAGCCCGACCTGGCACTCATCACCGAGACCTGGGTGGGCACGGAGGGGGGGGGCTTCTCTCTCTCTCCTTTGCCCGCCCGGGTACTTGGTAGAGGGAGTGGGAAGGTTGGGGGGTCAAAAGGGGGGAGGGGCCGCAATCGTTTACAGGGATTCTTTACACGTCAGCAGGGCCTCGACATTGGTTAGCCAGGGGTTGGAGGTACTTCATCTGCTGGTGGGACAGCGG
Organism: Phrynocephalus versicolor; assembly: GCA_023846285.1. Taxonomy (NCBI): domain Eukaryota; kingdom Metazoa; phylum Chordata; class Lepidosauria; order Squamata; family Agamidae; genus Phrynocephalus; species Phrynocephalus versicolor. Next base: position 4,616,132 of record JAHTLZ010000204.1, on the reverse strand, counting down.
GACAGATTTGGCATTGTGCTGGGCTACCGAGCTCCCCGCAACCCTGCACAATCCCTCCCAGAGCTCACAGAGTTCATCTCCGCTGCACTGTTGAGATCCCCGTGCCTTTTGGTTGCAGGAGACCTCAATGTGCATGCGGATGGTGGGCTTGTTGGTGCAGCTCTGGAGTTCATGGAATCCATGGCTTCCATGGGTCTGTCCCAGCACGTTTTATGCCCCACCCACAGATCTGGTCACACCCTGGATCTGGTGTTTACCTCCATGTCGGGGGATTTGCGTCTGGAGGTGGGGGACCTTGTCTCCCTTCCTGTGTCATGGACAGACCATCACCTGCTGTCATTTTCCCTGGCGATTCCGGCTCCTCCCTGCGGGGACCATCGGCCTGCTATCTTGGCCCGCCCCCGGAGGCTCATGGACCCCCAGCGGTTCGGTGAGCTCTTTGGGGGTCTTCCTGGTGGAATGACTGACGTTCCGGCCGAGGGTGTGGTGAATCTTTGGCATGAAACAGCTGCCCACACCATTGACCGGATCGCCCCCAAGCGCCTCCTCCGCTGCCGAGCCCGGCCCTCCCCATGGTTCACGGGGGAGCTTAGGGCAATGAAGCAGGTTAGGAGGAGGTTAGAGCGCAGCTGGAGGAAATCCCGCACGGCGTTGAGTAAGGCTGCTGTTGACGCCCAGTCTAGTCGCTATATCACCGCGATAAGGGAGGCCAGAACATCTTTCACCTCCCTGAGAATTGCTGAGGCCTCGAACCGCCAGGCGGAGCTCTTCCGGGTGGTTCGGGACCTCAGCAATCCTAGTCTGGCTAGGCCTCCTCCTACTGAGTTCAGTAGCGAGCAATTCGCAGCCTTTTTTCGAACTAAGATTGAGGCCATCCGTGCTGGCTTTGACTCCGGTTGCAGTGGTCCTGTCCCGCCATCCCCAGTTGCTGGTCCGCCTTCGTCGCCTCGGTTGGATGCGCTTGGGCCTGTTTCTGCTGTCGAGGTCTCCAAGGCTATGGCGCATTGCCGGCCTGCCTCCACTCCTTTCGACCCTTGCCCTGCCTGGCTAATTAGAGCTGCCAGAGGGACCATGGCCGAATGGGCGTCTGCCATCGCCACCGCCTCGTTCAGCGAGGGGGTTTTCCCCTCTCGTCTGAAGGAGACGGTGGTAAAGCCCATCCTGAAAAAACCTGGCCTGGCGGTGGATGATCTGACAAACTATCGTCCTATCGCCAATGTCCCGTTTATGGGCAAGGTGATCGAGAGGGTGGCGGCGGTCCGGCTGCAGTCATACTTGGAGGATCGGCAGTGCCTCGATCCTTGCCAGTCCGGGTTCAGGCCCCGCCGGGGTACCGAAACAGCTTTGGTCGCCCTGCAAGATGACCTTCTCAGGGCGGCCGACAGGGGTTGCTCATCCCTGTTGGTCCTCCTGGATCTGTCAGCGGCCTTTGATACCGTCGACCACGGTATCCTGTTGGACCGGCTCTCTGAGGTCGGAATCGGAGGCACTGCTCGCAGTTGGCTCCGTTCCTTCCTGGAGGGCCGGCCACAGTACGTACAGCATGGGGGGGAGTTATCGGCTCCTTGGATCCTCCCTTGTGGGGTTCCACAGGGGTCGTCTCTGTCCCCCATGCTGTTTAACATCTACGTAAGGCCATTGGCGGGGGTCATCAGGAGTTTTGGAGTCTGCTGTCATCAGTACGCTGATGACACGCAGCTCTATCTCTCCTTTAACACCTCTGCTGTGGAAGCTGTGGAAGTTCTCGACGGGTGCCTGGAGGCCGTACTGGCCTGGACCGGGGCGAACAGGCTTAAGCTCAACCCCGAGAAGACGGAGGTTATGTTCTTCGGGAGCTCGCCGTCGGGGTACGGTGGCCCTCTTCCCTGTCTGGGGGGTGTCCCCCTCCAGCTTGCGGAGAGGGTGCGGAATCTGGGTGTGTTCCTGGACCCGGCGCTTGCCATGGAGTACCAGGTGGCGTCGGTGACCAGGTCCGCCTATTTCCATCTCCGTCGGATCGCCCAGATCCGCCCATACCTCGACGCGAACTCCTTGAGAACAGTGGTCCAAGCTCTGGTGATCTCGAGGCTGGACTACTGTAACGCGCTCTACATGGGGTTGCCCTTGAATCTTCTCCGGCGCTTGCAGCGGGTCCAGAACGCGGCGGCCAGGCTGGTGGTTGGTGTGCGTCGTTATGACCACATCACCCCAGTCCTGGCCCGCCTGCACTGGTTGCCCGTTGCAGCCCGGATTAGATTCAAGGTCTTGGTTTTAGTTTATAAAACCCTCCATGGCTTGGGACCGGACTACCTGGCAGAGCGTATCGCTCAGCGGTCAACTTCGGCCCGTCCCGTTCGGCAGGCGCGAGCGCACTTGCTTCGGGTCGCCACGCCTCGGGAAGCCCGGAGGACGAGCACTCGGACCCGGGCTTTCTCGGTGGCGGCCCCCAGCCTCTGGAATGCCATCCCCAGTGAAGTGCGCTCTGCAGAGTCCCTGCTGGCCTTCCGAAAGGCGCTGAAAACCTTCCTTTTTCGCGAGGCCTTTGGCGACAGTTAATTTTTTTAAAAAAATTTTTTTCCCGCCATCGTAATTTGTGTTTTACTCGAGGTTTCACTTGATTTTAACAGGGTCTAGGGTGTTTTTAGGTATGTCTGTCTGTTTATTTATTGTATTTTGTTGGCTTTATAGCCTTTTTGTTAGCCGCTTAGAGTACCCAGTAGATAAGCGGGATATAAATATAACAAATAAATAAATAAATAAATAAAGTGGGGCTCGCATTTCCACCCATCGTTATTCTGTGGGAAAGTTTGCTCCTTCCTATACCATAAAGTATAATTTAATGGGCTGTACGATCTCTTCAGCGCATAAACACCTCAGACAACAGCTCTTCCTTACAAGTTTTATTCACTAATAATGGCATTCCTTTGTTTTCTTTATGATTTCATCAAGTTTCTGAAATGTTCTATGCTCCTTTTTAGTACTAGCCATTTTATTTCGCCCACGTCACATGGAGGACGCTGGCATTTCAGATAAATACAGGAAGTATGCTCTGCTCCTCTCCACAGGAGTGCAATTTTGTGTGCCATTTTTTTTCCTTGGGCCTTTTGGTCCCTTTAAATAGCATTCCTTCATGCTTGTATACCTCTTGACAAGTTCTGCCCTACGCTGACTTTAAGATCCTCAGACATTTCATACTATTGGTCTTGATGGATGAGGCACCCCAAAGCACACAGTTCATAGTTCCTTGTGGCTTAAAAAAAAAAAAAAGAATTCAGTTTTAAAGCTGCTCTGTATCTCTTCTCCTAACACAGAAATTCATCTCTAAGGAGATGTTTTAACTTGGCAGATTTATTCCTGCAGTGTTCAAATAACAACTCAAAATACGCAGATTTTCTGTGACCAATCAGAACATTTCCTGAAGCATTCGGGTATACAGTGGTACCTCTACTTAAGAGCGGCTTGACTTAAGAGCAATTTGACTTAAGAGCAGAAAACAGTTGGCATTTTAGATGATGCCTTACAAATTTTAGATGCGGTCCGCTCTACTTACATATGTTTTTTTTCCTATATTTTTTTCAATTTTCAATTTCTTTTTAAGATAGGACTCCTCTACTTAAAGAGTTGTTTGACTTAAGAGCATGCATTCGGAATGGATTAAATTTGTAAGTAGAGAATCATAGAATCATAGAGTTGGAAGAGACTTCAAGGGTCATCTAGTCCAACCCCCAGCCATGCAGGAACCCCCATCACAGGACTCCCAACAGATGACCATCCAGCCTCTGCTTAAAAACCACCAAAGAAGGAGACTCCACCATCCTCCATGACAGCATGCCATGGAAAACAAACCAGTCACTTCTTCAATGTGACATCCTTTCAAATATTTAAACATAGCTATCATACAGGTACCACTGTACTCCGTTATCAGAATTTATCATGGAACATCTGGAAAACATTTCGGCCAATCTACAACCTGGAAAGGTACCTATCAATTCACAGTTGGTTTCATTTGCCCTTGACTTCTGAATTCTACAGAGCCAAGCAGACTGACACAATGTTATACCTCACTCCACAAGGATAGGCGATTAAAACTGCAAGACTGACAGGAATTCCGAACCAAAAATGCGATGGCAAAGATTACCTTGGGGACTGCTTTTAAAAGGAGGTACGTCTGGAGTACAGATGGGCACAAACTGAACTGTGAGCCAGGAAAAAAAAACATGAACTGGGCTGGTTTGGGGGAATCCCATTTTGCAAAAAAAGGAAACAAAGCACCGGAGATTTCCACCAACAACCTCTGCAATTTGTTTTGCTTTGGCAAAACGGGACACACACACACACCGGTTGCCTCCCTATATTGTCCTTGGAGCTGCCACCAGTTCTGGTGCCACTGCTGCCACCATCCTGAGAGGCACCAGGCCCAGCTCCCAGCATGTCAGCTGCACAACCGGCGCATGCACAGATGCAGCAGGGACAGCTCTGCAAAGCCAGGTCCTGGAATCACTGGACATGTATAGGACATATATTGGATATATAGAGACCTCAACGGATAACTGGAACTGCAGAAAAAATTATTGTTACTAATTTGCCATCTATTGTGGAATTGTATACCACGCGAGCTAAAAAGAGGGCGACGAAAATATATACAGATTCCACACATCCTGGACATAATCTGTTTCAATTGTTACCCTCAGGGCGACCTTTTAGGGCATTGCATACTAGGACAACTAGATATAAAGATAGTTTCTTTCCAAGTTGCTATCAAACTGTTCAATAATTAATTTTTACTTCTTTCCTTCCTTTTTAAATAATAGGTTATATTGTGGTGTTGTACTGTGTTTTTTACTGTTGAATATATGATTCTTATATTTCCTTCTTATAGACCAGGGGTCCTCAAAGTTTTCAAACAGTGGGCCGGTCCACCACCACCCAGACACCACTGGGGGCCGGATCACAGTCCAAAAGCAGCTGCGGAGGCTGGCTTGCTCACAAAACAGGCGGTAGGTGGGGGCGGGTTCGCAATTGGTCCCAGGGGCCGGATTCAGGACCTTGGGGGGCCGCATCCGGCCCCGGGGCCTTAGGTTGAGGACCCCTGTTATAGACGGAGAACATTTTTTACCAAAACAAATTCTGGGTGTGTCCAACCACACTTGGCCAATAAAAGGATTCTGATTATGATTCTGTTCAGGGTGTTAGTGACAGTTTATAGTTCATGGCTCGTGGGTAGCCACAAACCATCACGAACCACTGGCTTGCCATGTCCATCTCTAGTCTGGTCTGTCGAACAAAAATACTAGGGTAGGCAGGCACACATATGTAAAACAAAGCTATCCCTTTGCTTTGGCATTATGGTGGAAAGATTCCTCTGAACCAAGTCTACCCCCCCACACACACACATACATTTTCACCTGTAGATGGAATATGGTCAGGAATAGACCTACCGTATCAATATAGAAAGTGTTGGATCCGAGAAAACTGATGCCATCCTGGAGATCATAGTTGTGGACCCCATTCTGGTAGTCTTGGTATGGGATCACAGTCAGGGAGAAGGGTCCGACGTTGCGTTGGCTCCAATTAGTCAGCTTCACTTCCAGGTTTACCGGGTCTCCAACTGTGCAGTCGGCGACAACATCACAGTCGCAGAGCTTGCCTTCCACCAACACATCTGCAACACAGAGACCAAATCCATTAGGCCCATGCTTTATGCTTCAGGAATGTAAAAATCTTTTACATTTTCAGAATGCCAGAACTAACCACCTGGCAAATGAAAATCAGAGTGAGAACAGGCAGTATAAAAGGATAGGAGCAGCAAGTAAGAGCACCAAATAAAACTAAGGGTATTTGTACACGACCCCTAAACTCCGCCGCAAATGGCTGCCAGCTCCGGAGCTTACAATTGTTTCCCCACCAGCTCCGGAGTTTGCAGGAAATTAAGTGCGACCACGCCCACCTAAGCGCGTCCCAGCACACTTTTCATGTACCTGCTCTTGGAGGGTGAAAATCCCCAGATCTGGATGTAATCTGGTGAGTGCCAGGCTCTCCTCGCTTCTGTTTGGTTTTTTGCCTCCCGCCCCTTTAAGAGAAGGAATCAGGACGACGACGGGGCGGCTTCGGAGGTGAGCCTGCATTTTTTCCTCTCTTTTTTTCTCCCTCCCCTCACACAGGCAGGAGCAAGGAAGTGCGGAGGGGTGGGGACGCAGGAAGAGCAACGAACCCCCAAGATCTCTGGTCTGAATTTAAGTGGCCAGCGGATCTTAGGGGTCGTGTGAAAAGGCCCTAAGGAGTAATTATCCTGACCATGTTCATAATTCTCAAATTCTATTGGATTTTGGTTTAGCCCTGGAGGGCATTTTTTAAAAATAAAATAGCAAGTTTTATTGACATTTCATGTATTTTGTTTGTAAGTGAATGCTTAAAGCATAGGAACGCTTCTTAATAACTGCAATGACTCCAACATGAGTCATAAAACATCTAATTCCAATTTCAACCATACCGCTGCACCCAGAGTTGTGTAGTGAACGGAATGAAGGACTACTAGGACTCAGGAAATCTGGGTATAAATCCCCACTCACCCATGGAAATTCATGGGGTGGGAGCAATGTCCAAAGCCCTCCTAGAGACACTATGACTTGGTTCCAACTTGGCAGCCCCTGATGCATGTAACAGCTTCAAAAAGAAACACAATTTCAGAGATGCCAAGAACATTCAAGTTATCACCACTACAGACAGTATTGAAGTCTTCTTTCAATGTATCTCATTTTCATCTCTAAATCACTGAGGTCCATTGATATATATAGGATGCCTTTTTGATGCAAGTTCAGCTCCGATGCAACGGACAAGAAATGAACAAGAAAGCAAAGATGACATCAAGATCAAACGTAATTTATAAGATTTCTTTAACTTCAGCAAGACTCCAATTAAACCTTTCATTCACTATTTAACATCCTGATTTTGCCACTACTCAAGTATCTTTTTATTATGTGCATGGGCTTTAAGAATGGTGCTGGCATTATAATAATCAGAGATGGGCACGAAACAAAAATATAGCATTTTGTTTTGTTTTGTTTCATTATTAATGAATTTTAAAAAGAATTTCCAAACTGAAACAAACCAAAATGAAATGATTCATTATGCTATAAAATGGCTCCCCTGGGTTCTAGAGGCACCAACCTTGGTAGGTAACTTCCTTAGATTCTTCCCTTTAAGCCCTTGAAATTGGGAGGGGTTTGGGGTTCAGGAGGGTGAGTTGTTCAACTCCAAAGTGGGTCCCCTCAGGAAGAAATCATTTTAATTGAAAAGTTTTGTACTTGAAGAGTGATCCCAGGCATCTAGCAGCATGAAAATTACAGTGGAGCTTCGTCAACCTCTTCCCTGAAAGCCCCCAAATTTGGAGAGCTTTGCGGTTCAGGGGGCTGAGTTATTCAACTCCAAAGCGGTTTCCCCCAGGAAAAAATCATTTGTAATTGGAAAGTTATGTACTCGGAAATAGGGATCCCAGGCATCTAGCAGCATGGAAATCATAGTAAAGCTTCCTCAAGCAATTCCCTGTAAGCCACCCCCAATCCGAAGAGCTCTGGGGTTCAGGGAGCTGAGTTATTCAAGTCTAAAGTTGGTTCCCAACTTTGAGAGGTTTGGTTTCAGTTTGGTTTCTCTTTCGCCTCTCAGCACTGTTTTATTGGTTTAATGATTTATTGATATTCTATGTTTTAACTGTTTTAATTATTTTGATTGTAAGCTGCCCAGAGACCTTTGGGTAGTGGGCAGCATATAAGTTGTATAAATAAATAAATAAATAAATAAATAAACTCCAAAGCTCTCCAAGCTTGGGGGACTTACAGGGAAGAGCTTGAGGAAGCTTCGTTGTAATTCCCTTGCTGCTAGATTCCTGGGATCACTTGTTTTGAGTACATAACTTTCCAATTGCTGCCTAGATGCCCTAAGCACATCCAATCTCGCCTGATTTTGGAAGCTAAGCAGGGTTAGCCCTGGTTAGTACTTGGATGGGAGACCACCAGGGAATACTGGGTGCTGTAGGCGCCTGGAGTAGGAACTAGCAAGCCACTCCAGTATTTCTGCCAAGAAAACTCCATGGACATGGGGTCACGAAGAGTCGGTCATGACTGTAATGACACAACACACAACACAACTTTCCAATTACAATTTTTTTCCTGGGGGACCCACTTTGGAGTTGAGTAACTCGGCCCTCTGAACCCCAAACCTTTCCAAATTTGGAGGGATTAACAGAAAGAGTCCAAGGACGCTACCCGCCAAATTTGGTGCCTCTAGGACAAATCATTTTGTTCTTAGAGCTAAAATGCCAGTTCATTTCATTTCATAACAAATCAATTTGTTACATAACAAAACAACAAAACAGCATTTTGTTTTTCAATTGGTGCCCATTTCTAATAATAATCCATCTATTTACCTTAAAGGCCTCTTTGGGAAGTTTGCTCTCAGAAGAGCAATAACACTGTTTAATCAATCCGTCATATTAATTTGGGCTTCAGTGACATTCCTCCCTCTCACCAAATAAAACTGGCCTCCTCAGCTTGGTTTTCATATAACTAAACTTTTTGTGTGTTAGCTCGTGATGGTGAAACCTACATTGACGAGATATTTCAACATGCATCTATTTTCCCTGCCCGTGTTCTGCAGGGAAGCTAAAACCCTACATTGGCTGAACATGTGAAGGACAAAGGAATCAAGGGTCCCATGTTAAATCCATTCATAAGGTTTAAAAGAACGTGTGGGGACTATAGAGTTCTTTGAATCCTAAACAGAGAACATGGTCCAGATATTCTTGCTTGAAACAGCAGGGTCCACCTCTGTATTTTCTCTAGTCCAACACATTTCTAATGGCCGTGGTTGACAAGATGGTGTGAAAGGAAACATTTTTCATTTTAAGAAAACACATCTTTTCCACCCTGCCGGAATAGGTACACATGGTCAGATATTGCACTAGGTCCAAAATGGCATTCAGAATCTCAAGAGGGCCATCAAGCTGTCACTGAATCCTGGCCATGCCACTGACCATGCCACCTTTGCTTTAACAATGCTGAAGAGAACAGGACCTGATCCTGCTTTCCCTTGCTGGAGAGCACGTTATTTCATGAGACAGTTTGTAAGTATCATTCCTGTATATCCAATTAAAATCTCAAAGGTCAGAAGGTGGCAACCTCAACTGAGAGTCATTTATTTCATACAAGCCACAGCCAATTAATCTAATATTGATTTAAGGCGTGTATGTACAGAGAGAGACTAATTATTTTATGAACTGAGCAGCTATACCTCGTACTTATAAAAATTTACAGACAACAGCCGCTGCCAAATGATCAGTGTATGTTTGCACAATTCAGCGGGGGCAATAGAAGCCACACTCCGAGATGGCCACAAGTGAACAGAGGAAATATTCCACTCCCTTTATGATATGGAAAGGTCCCACTGCAGGAGGGGTCTGTGCTTGTATTTTCAGCAGCCTCGTAGACAGGGTTCTGTTGCTGTGGATTCCACTTGCTAACACAGATGGCATATAAAAGCCGAAATTACACTCGGCTGTTGCTTTGGGAGTAAATCATTACTGGCCCTAATGTACAGTAGCTCTAAATCTTTAGCACAGCAGCCAAATGGTAAGTGCTTCATCTTGTTTGGATTCAGATTCATTTTTTTTTAAAAAAAGATCATTACTGTTTTGGAAAATGAGAAGACAAGAGACTAAGTAGATTGCTGTTGAAATATTTCAAGCCATTGCAGAAACAACGGCATACTTTTTTTAAAAAAACAAGTATAATGAGGATGGTTGCCTCTCGCTAGGGAGGATATTTGTATAGCTTGCAATCTCCTCTCTCTGAGAATCTGGATTCTTGTGCAAAAGAATGTATTCTGATCTGGGCCATGAAACCGGAATGTCATTTGAGAAGGGGTGTGTGTGCCTTTGCCTCTATGTTTGACAATACAGGTTCCAGGGATACAGAATGCCATTCTTATCAACCATGCCTCCTTTTTGGTACAGTGGACCCTCATATAACAAACGGTTTGTACTGTATAACATAAAATCTGTACAACATAAAAAATTTCGGAGATAGGGGAAATTTGCTTAACAGATTCGCCTATGGGGCGAATCCGCACCACATAGAAATGGTCGTGATTAGGGATTACTCTGTTTTCAGTGCACTCCTATGGGAAATTTGTATAAAGGAAATTTTGCTTAACATAATTTCATTTGGAATGAATGATTTCCTTTATACAAGGCACCACTTGTATTTCCTCATTCCAGAATTTCATAGGAGCTTAAGCCCGTGCTTCTTTCATACCTGTTTTGTTTTCATCATCCTCAGTGGGCGACCAGGGTGGCCTGCAGAGATTCCTTCCACCCAAACTGTGATCAGAAAAGCCTTATCCTTAATCTCAGGACTAGGGTTGTCAGGTCTCAGGGCACTGGTTGAAATGTCTTTCCTTAGTTCAACAGCATAAAGCATAGTTAGTGGTACTGGAGGAAATGGTTTGAACAGGGGATAGGGTTAGTTTGAAATCTGCAGCGCTCGTCTCCATGTTGCTTCAAAGTTCATGCCATCCAGAGCATTGCATCTCTTTCCTCAATTGATTTTTCCTTGGTCTCAGTTCAGCCCTTTCCCAACCCTTGCCTCCCCTGCCCCTGGGATATTACAGATTCCTCCTCCCTTCCCTGGCTTCTATTGCTGGCCTTGAAATCTCAGAGAACAGGATGTAACAGGGATGCTAATTCCCCAAGAAAGAAGAGATCTGTCAATCAATCCAAAGAAAGTCTCTGAAGACAAGCCAGGGTTACAGCAGATGCTTGACAGAGAGAAGGCCTACATCCATAACTGCTCCAGTTGAAAAGTTCTCAAGAAACAGGGCAGCGGGTGACACCTCCTGGAGGTCACATGACATAGATATCCCTTTCCAGTCAAAATGAGCAATACTGGATCAGCGGTGCAACTTACTTAGGATGGGGCCGGACTCTTTTATTCCTTAGAGTTCCAGCGCCGCCACCAACAGTAGTGCTGGGATTTAGTGATTCTCTTTTTCTAAGTGCTGTGTGTTCAGAACCAGCTTTATGAGGCTCAGGGAATGGCATCAAAACCACTTCCTTGTTGGCCATGGCAGGCATTGATTTAGGTGGGACCCGAAGGTTGCTGTGTTTGGGGAGCTTTGCCACTTGCCGAGCTTGTTTGAACTTGCTGCATGTTTCTATGGTGGCCTGCTAGACAATCTGTTTTTGGGATTCGCTACTCCCTTTTGTTCCAGAATCTCACTCGGTTTTATAACGATTGTACTTGGTTTGCTCCAGGAATTTCTCCACCTCTGCACCTCAGCTAGCTTCCAGCTCATGCCGTAGCATCCACTGTTGGTCTTAAGATCTTGTCTAAACCACTAGAGCTCAAATATCGCAGCCATCTGTATGGTTTTGTTAAGACTTTTGTCCTTTTATATCTAGACACAAAGCTTTCTTTCTAAGCTTGAATACTATTTCAAGAGTTAAGGAACTGACACAAGATACATAAATCAGATTTAAAACAAATAGCTATGTTACCAAGAGAATTGATTGTCATGAAATCACTGTTTGGTGTTTGCCTTTTACAGAAGCACAAAGACTCTTCTACCTATGAATGTGTCATACTTGGATTTATCTGTCTACTGCTGGTTGTTTGTTTGTTTGTTTGTTGTTAAGCGTGGAGGAACAAAGATGCCAGCCCTTGCCTTTCAAGTGGTAAACAAGCCATGGGGTTTGGAAACTAACAGAGAAACAATTTATGCAGAAATATATACGCCGAGGCTCAGTAGGCGTAAGAGCAGCGCTTGGGGTACTTGGATGAACACATTTCATTTCATAACACCGCTCAAAACAGATTTAGAAGGTTTGGAAAAAAACCCGGCAGCTGAAAGCATTTTTGTCCAACGTGACTAGTCAAGCTGAAACAAGAGGCTGCCAGGAATGGCTTCAGATTTCACAGAGAACACACAAAGGGGAGACAAGGTACTTGCCTCATCTAAAGACCCAGGCAAGAAATGGACACAATTGAAATAAGGAAGTATCTCCCTTCACCCCTAAGTCTTTTCCCAGATGTTCTGAAAATCAAAATAAGGCATGAGCTTTCTTATCCAGCATGTTTTTTTTATTTATTTTCACCTCATAGCTCTAAGAACCAAGTTTCCCCCCAGGATGAATTGTAAGAACAGAGAAAGAAGGGAGCAAAAGGAGGATACTTTTCTAACATGTTCTAGTGTTGAGAAATGAGCAGCAAATCTGCAACCATTCTCTAAAGACTCAGAGGAGAGAAAAAGAGAAATGTAGCAGGAATAAAAAAAAACTTGCTTTAAACACTTTCTCACACCTCTTTGCCCATATATGTGATTAATGCCACTCATTCCATCTGTTAGGTGAAATGTGCATTCCTTAACATAGGTGCATGAAATACGCCACACTGGAAACATATAGTTACCACTTCAGTAATTCAGCAGTACTGCAGAATACCCTAAAGATAACTTCCACGGCCCGGTTCAGGAAGGAGGAGAACAGATACATTTCTGTAGATAAGATTCTTAACAAGGCGAAGATTGGAAGATTAAATGAAGAAAATAACAGCTCCGTTGCAGCTTACCAAAGTTCTATTTAGTCCAGCGTCAGCATCCAAGAGATTATTCTAGAAACACACCAGAGGGCCACAAAGACACCTGTTTTCCTCCTGTAATTAGTTTTTCTGCACTAGCATCATCTGGAACCCAGAGGGTCTGTTTGACTCTCAGGCAGGGCTAAGGTAGCTATCTACCATGAACTGCAATTTCGTGTATTTTCATTGCATCGTGTGGTTATTTTCATTGCTCATGATAACTCACCACTGCCATCCCCACACCGATGCAGATGCACAGTTCAAAGGGCCAAGTGTGTTTTCAAAAACAGTAGTCACTGAGAGTCAAATGAGACCATACGTTTAGCACAGTTTCAGAAAACACGCTTCCCCAATTGGTACGAAAGTTCTGGTTCCTCATTTAACACATGCTTTTCCTCACCTCTCTTTCTTACATCTAGAGTGCTTTGTTTCTACTGTACAGTATGACTGTTGTTGGAAGGTAAAGTCTGACTTGGAAGTCTGGAATTGGAATGGAATTTATTGTCATTACAGTGGTACCTTGTACAACGTAATTAATTTGTTCCAAATGAAATTACGTTATACAAAATTTCCTCTATACAAATTGCAATTTCCCATAGGAATGCATTGAAAAAGGAGTGATCCGTCCATAGCCAAAGCTAATGAGGTGGTCCTGGCTGTGAGGCTTGGGAGGGAGGGAGGGAGGAGGTAAGGATTCGTGGTGGCTGTAAAAACAGGAGGCTGCAGCGGCAGCAGCGGGTGCTCGGCGTTCAACTACAGCACCACTCCCAGCTTGGCCACCACCGCTGCTGCTGCTGTTGTTGGGAGGAAGGCTGGCCCTCCTCCTCCTCCTCTCCCCTCCTCCTCTGCACGTCCATGTGTGTGTGTGCGCGCACACACACAGCGCCTGCCGGTGCGTTTTGCACTTCCATCCCCTTCTTCCTCTTTCACTCTTCTCCCTTTCATTCCCCGCTTCTCGTTCGCTTGGGTTGTCGGGCTACTTTTAGGCCTGCTTCTCGCGCGTGTGGTGAGCAGCTGTGCAACTGGGCTGGGCAGCTAAAGCAGGAAGGAAAAGAAAGCCGGTGTATGTGGGGGGGGGAGGGAGGGAAGGAGAGAGAGGAGAAAGAGAGAGAGAGAGAATGCGGAGGTGGCTCTGTGGCAGTTTTCTCCTCGAGGGCTGGTTAAGATTATTTAGAAAGAGAACGTGAGGTGCCTGCCAGGGACATGGGACTCGGTCCGTGAGACGATGGGTGGAGCGAGGGTGACAAAAGCACGTCTCTTACTGTTCTGAAAAGATTGCCTATCTCCAGATTTTTACGTTGTACGGATTTTACGTTATACAAACCCTCCGTTATACGAGGTACCACTGTATATAAATACGAGATTAAAAGTGCCATCCAGTCAGTCATTCACATACCCCAGCATAAAAATCCAATATGTAAAATCTGCCATTTAAGAACAAACCATCCATACACATACTCCAACATTTACACACCAAACATCACTTACACTCATTTAAAACTGACATAAAAACCAAACATACACACACAGCCCTACACTCTTTCACCTGACAACATTCATACCCAATCCATAAAAACTACAATTAAAAAAAAACAGCCATACACAATCCCCCATACAATATATATGTAACACATTCAACACTGATATTACCTGTCAACTTAATTTTTAACAGAATTTAGCATGGTTACTGCTATTGGGTAAAGACTATTTCTGAATCTTTCTGTCCTTGTTCTAATAGATCTATACCTTCTGTCTGAAGATGCCACCTGAGTTTGTAAATCAGATTGCTAAGGGAGTACCTGTGATAAATTTCCATTGTGGGAGGAGAAAAGGTTTTTATGGTAGTGCCTATTTTTCTTAACATCTTGGGTGGAGGTTCGTGAGAATCAATCATCTGCAGCCTGTAGCCTGGGACTAAACCCTGTTGCTAGTCCCAATTAGAATTAACATGTTGTTTCAACGCAACTTACATAACTGCTGCACTCTCAATATCCCCTAGCTGAACCTCCTCTACAGTGGTACCTTGTATAAAGGACGAATTTGTTCCAAATGAAATTATGTTAAGCAAATTTTCCTTTATACAAATTTCCCATAGGAATGCATTGAAAACAGAGTAATCCCTAATCGCGAGCATTTTTATGTTGTATGGATTCTCCCCATAGATGATTCTGTTAAGCAAATTTCCCTTATCTCCAGAATTTTTTATGTTGTACAGATTGTATGTTATACAAACCATTTGTTATACGAGGGTCCACTGTACCAAAAAGGAGGCATGGTTGATAAGAATGGCATTCTGTATCCCTGGAACAAGTGGCGTAATCATAGATAACATACTTTACATGGCATAAGGTTTAAAAACAGATGGCTTCCCAGTGTGATCAGGGTGCGGACAGAGACATTACTTTAAAAAAAAAAAGTAAAATAAGATCAGTCATGCTGGATACAAGTGCTGCCTGCATTCTGAATATAAAGCTACAAGTAGAATCTTTGTACTGCACATAATAACAAAACCCCAATGCTCATTTGTGCAACAGTCTGTTGCTTTCATAATCCTTTTTAGCTGCCTAATTTCTGGCAACCCTCCCATGCATGAAAAACATTTAAAAAAAAAAGAAATTGAATTAGTGTCATTTTATTGCCTTCCGAAATTAAACAAGAAAGGAAGCAAAATAATCCCAAATGATGTTCTGTCAGGAATAAGAGCAAGCTGTTGGCACCTCACTCCATTCTGCTGTAAGCTAGAGCCAAACATTCTTTTAAATAACATTTTTGGTGTATACATGATGAATAGAGAATGGAAGGAGAAACCTTGTTTTTTTTTTTTTTAAATAAATGCTTAGGATTTTCAAGGTACTCTCAAGAACAGATATAGGGTTTCTATTTGAAAAGTCTTGGGCATCATCAGAAAGGACAATAGGAACATTAGGAAGAACTTTATGACAGTTATTGCTGTTTGGCAGTGGAATATGCTGCCACAAAAGGTGGCGGAGTCTCCTTCTTTGGAGGTTTTTAAGCAGAGGCTGGATGGCCATCTGTCGGAAATATTGTGATGGGGTTCCTGCATGGCACGGGGTTGGACTAGATGGCCCTTGAGGTCTCTTCCAACTCTATGATTCTATGATAGTTGTTATGAGGTTTTGGGGCTGTTTGGACGTATTCTGGAAGTTTTTATTCATGACGTTTCGCCAGACTTTGTGGCAAAACGTAAGGAAGAAAATCTTCAGGAACATGGCCAAACAGCCCGAAAAACTCACAACAACTATCAGATCCCGGCCGTGAATGCCTTCGAGAATACAAGGACAATACTGTATATTCCAATATGATCAGCATCTGATCTGAACTGTGGTGGACAGCTTTGCAGGACTTTTCAATCTGTTCATAAATGACCTGGAGACAGGGATAAGCAGTGAAGTGGCCAAGTTTGCGGATGACAAAACTTTTCCGTGTGGTAAAAACCAGAGAAGATTGTGAAGAACTCCAGAAGGATCTCTCCAAGTTGGGGGAATGGGCTGCGAAATGGCAAATGTGTTTCAATGTAGCCAAATGTAAAGTAATGCATATTGGGGCAAAAAATCAAAACTTATCTATTAACTCATGGGCTCTGAGCTATCCATGACGGATCAGGAAAGAGATCTTGGTGTGCTGGTGGAGAGCTCAATGAAGGTGTCTACCCAATGTATGGCAGCAGTGAAGAAGGCCAATTCCATTCTAGGGATTATCAAAAAGGGTATTGAAAATAAAACAGCCAACATTATAATGCCACTGTACAAATTGATAGTAAGGCCACACCTGAAGTATTGTGTACAATTCTGGTCACCACATGTCAAAAAAGACATAGTGGAACTGGAAAAGGAGCAAAAGAGAGTGACTAAAATGATTACTGGGCCGGGGTACCTCCCTTATGAGGAAAGGCTAAAACATTTGGGGCTCTTTAGTCTGGAAAAAAGGTGCTTGAGTGGAGGGTATCTGATTGAGACGTACAAAATAATTCAGGGCATGAGTAAAGTCGATAGAGGGACACTCTTCTCCCTCTCACAAAATACCAGAACTAGGGGACATCCACACAAACTGAGGGTTGGGAAAGTGAAAACAGACAAAAGAAAATATTTTTTTACCCAGCGTGTTGTTAGTCTGTGGAACTCCCTGCCACAGGATGTGGTGATGGCATCTAGCCTGGATGCCTTCAAAAGGGGATTGGACAGATTCCTGGAGGAAAAGTCCATCACAGGTGACAAACCATGATGGAGATGTGTAATCTCCAGGCTTAAAACCAGGACACTTCAAGGGCCAGCTGCAGGGGAGTGGTATCAGGAGACAGAGATCTAGTCTCATGCGCTCCCAGACGCATTTGGTGCCGCCACTGTGAGATACAGGAAGCTGGACTAGATGGGCCTTTGGCCTGATCCAGCATGGCTCTTCTTATGTTCTTAAGAACCAAGCTGTGCCTCTAGGATGCAAGACTGTAAGCAAGAAATTCGGGGACAAAGGACAAAAATGACTGAGGCCACATGAAAGAGAAAGCAAGAAAAGAATCCCAAACAGTAAGGATCCAATATCATTTTTGTGCCTGGAGGCAAGGTAGGTCCTTGGTGCTGATTGGAAGCTTGGATGGAGATCAGCACCCTTTGTATAAGGGAACATGACATGCTCTGTAACGACAATCATCTCCAGCTTGTACAAGGACAAACTGGAGGCCACAAGAGCAACTCAGCAGTACATTACACTGAATCAACGTCTGAAATGTTATATAACTAAAGTGTTGAATTGATTTGGGGAAGTATAATAATTGTAACCCTTGAAATGTGAGATGTGCTCATAAAATGGAAGTCTCAATAACAATGCATGCCTGTTAGAAGTTACTTCGGAGGGGGGGGGGACTCATTTCACCAGATTGACAAAGTACCCATTGATGGCTATTGACTCCACTAGAAAAGCAGAACACATTGAAGTCCAATAGAATTTGAAACTCTTACAGGAGTCACAGAGAATGCATATGTTTCTCTATTAGAGAGAAGTCTGCAGATAAAAAACTGCATCAACACTTCAATGGCAAAACTAGATTTCTTGTTTCCCAAAACAAACAAACCACAAGACAAAATACTATGCTGTAGTACGTTGAGGCCCTCATTTGAATATCATACCTCTGACTTTGACACTTTTAACCACAATGAACCAACCACAGATTCTGTGTAGAGTTTTATTATGAAAAATCAACCTGCAGCATTCAATTTTTTATGACCATAGAGTTTTTTGTTTTTTCATTAGAGCTGCTCAGAAAACAAAGGAATAGAAAAAGAGCAGTGCCACTCGTTGCTACATGTCTGTGAACATTTACAGTCATCCAAGTGAGTTTATCTAGAAGTTGAGTCATGGCTACTGGACTTCTTTTTTGAGAG
>JAHTLZ010000204.1:4586145-4598121 GCA_023846285.1 Phrynocephalus versicolor | reverse complement strand
CAGATTGACAAAGTACCCATTGATGGCTATTGACTTCACTAGAAAAGCAGAACACATTGAAGTCCAATAGAATTTGAAACTCTGACAGGAGTCATAGAGAATGCATATGTTTCTCTACTAGAGAGAAGTCTGCAGATAAAAAACTGCATCAACACTTCAATGGCAAAACTAGATTTCTTGTTTTCAAAAACAAACAAACCACAAGACAAAATACTATGCTGTAGTACGTTGAGGCCCTCATTTGAATATCATACCTCTGACTTTGACACTTTCAACCACAATGAACCAACCACAGATTCTGTCTAGAGTTTTATTATGAAAAATCAACCTGCAGCATTCAATTTTTTATGACCATGGAGTTTTTTGTTTTTTCATTAGAGCTGCTCGGAAAACAAAGGAATAGAAAAAGAGCAGTGCCACTCGTTGCTACATGTCTGTGAAGAATTACAAAGCTGTTTGGATGCGCAGCGAAACGTTTGTGTCTCTCAAAAAAGAAGTCCAGTAGCCATGACTCAACTTCCAGACATTCATTGCTACTAGAGATGGGCACGACTTAGCGAAATTTCCATTTCCGTTTCCGTTTTTTCGTTTTCTTTACGTAACGAAACGAAAACGAAAAACGGTTCAAAAATGGAACGGAAACGGAAACGAAATGACTAATTTTGAGCCAATTTTCATTTTTCGTTACTGGAAAAGTACTTAATGGACTAAATGGGAAGAAACGAAAAAATTTTCGTTTTGTTACGTAACGAAAACGAAAAATTTTGAAAATTAGCTCACGAAAACGGAAACGAGCCGAAACGGACCCCTAGACGAAAACGAAAACGAAATTTTTTTCTGAGTCGTGCCCATCTCTAGTTGCTACATTTCTTATGGGGGATTTGTGTCTAAAACAAAACTAGTTTTCCATTCTAAATCTCAGTGCAAATTATACTTCATTTTCCTCACCAAAGTGCAAAGAGACAGAGTGGAACAACTCTGCATAAATACAGGGCCTCCACATCATTCTGAGCACGCCCAGGGATTTTTGGAAGGTAAACAGAGTCAGGCCTGGTTAATACCTTAATGGAAGGCCACTGTGGATTTATCTCAGTAGCCGAGATTTGCCAGGTGATTGCCCCAAATTCACTCCTTGAGACGATTTGATTGGGAAAGATCTTGCCTAGAAACCCTGCCTAGAGACTTACAGCCACTCAGATTTGACAATACTGGGTTAGATGAAGCAAAGGTCTAGCTTTGTAGAAAGTGGCTTTCTGGATTACGGATGTTTCTACAGTGATGGATACTTGGTGCTGTTATATTTTCTCTTGAATGTTCAGGCTGTGTGGGACAGAACCTTGTTTCTCATGAAAAAAGCCTTTTTCATGTTCATTTGCTTAGCCAATTTACACGTTGCCATTCAATGAAAAACACAGACCGAGGATGATTTATCACATACAACCCAAAAGAAAGTAGTATTAATAAACAAACAGTCAAAGCATTGCCGTGGCTTGTTCTTTGTGTCCCTTCCACATAAATCACATCAATGTTTTGAATTATTTCGATGATGACCCCGAAGAATCATAACCGGGCATTCCATGGTATAGCTTTTTCACGGCTGGCCTCCTATTCCATCTAGAAAATCCCTGCTTGATCTTATTAAGATTACAGCATTACAAAGTGCTCTCAGATGTTATTGCTTCTGAAGTAGGTACAGAGACTGAAAGAAGGAAAAAGTCTAGTTTTTAAAAACAATTCTTTTTAGTTTCCCCCCCACATGGATTTCATTAGCTTTTTTTCCCATTCATCTCTTCACTTTTAATCCCCAAATCCATCCTTGGCAAACTGATGATCAGTGATTTCTTTTGGAGGAACTCAATCTCTTGACAACTATAAACATTTGGACGTTTTGCAAATTTCTTCAATTAAATCTTCACACTAGGTACTGTTTGCTGGAAAGAAAAACCTCTAATTCATGTGGCTCTGAGGGTTGGTTACCTCTCCCGTGCTCATTGCACAACTGAGTGGAAGTTATAACCTGAAGAAATGTGATAGTATGCAACGTAGAAGCCTGGACAATTCAAATACAGTACTTTAATAGGCAGTGTATTACAAAGAGGTAACTGTTTCAATTACACAGGCCACAGAGCCTTGTGAGACTTTTAGGACTAACAAATTTATTGTAATGCATCAAGCAACATGTGCTCACACACCAACCTGGTTGCACTCTAGTATCACCTTTAGAAGCTCTCGTCACCTAAAACAGTACAAGAGGAAACTCAGTACCTTACCTTACTTTGTCAACAACCTCTGTGCAATTTTCTGCCCTACAACAAGACTTGACTTGTGACAACACTATTATGTTGCTGGTGCCAAAGATCCTTTAGACATATTTTCATTGAACCTTTAGCTATTGTTTTTGCACTTTTTTATGACTTTGTTGTTTAGTTCATATTTTTGTGAACTGTCATAGAGAGCTTGCCGTAAAGAGTAATTCAAACAATTACATGTATTGATAGTAACTATATCATCAAATCATGACATTGGAAGGGGGATATAAGGCTATCAAGTTCAAACCCTTCCTCCGTACAGGAATCCAGTTCAAAAAAGACTTGACAGATGGTTGTCTAATTTTTCTCTTGAATGCCTGCAGCATTGGAGCGCTTACTTACCTGCCAAGGTAATTGGTTCCGCTGTTGTACTATTCTAACAGCTAGGAAGCGTGCCTCTATGGGAATCACATCCCACTTATCTCATCTTGGTACAAATTTTGTCTGGGCAAAATTAATAGTGTGTGATGCACACTTCTACTTTTCTTCCTTCCCCCTCCCCCCTCCAGAGGCGTATTTAGGCTGGCAGGATAAGCTGTTTGGGAGCGCAAATTAATGTTCGGTGAAATGAGGGACTAGAGAATTGGGACCTGGGGGTGCAAGGGGATGTGGAGCCATGATGTACGGAAGCTAGCAGCTGGGGCCAACAGTTGCACTGCTGAATGAATTGAAGCAGAAAAGTATTGCACACTGGGACTGGGTGGGAACGAACCTCTCTATGGTGTGATAACTGGCTTCCTTATTGAAATGGCTGGATTTTTTATGAACATGACTTCTCAATCCGTTTTGAGTGCCCCGCCTTTCGTGAGACAATCTGCAGCACTCAAAACTATCTTTTTGCACCAGTCGGAAATGCTCTACAGTGGTACCTCTACTTGTGAGTTTAATCAGTTCTGAATGCATGCTGATAAGTCGAACAACTCGTAAGCAGAGCAGCCATATCTAAAAAATTAAAAAAAATTGAAAACATAAAAAAACTGTAAGTAGAGCAGACCGCATCTTAATTTGTAAGGCAGCTGTTAAAAACGACAACTCTTTCCTACTCTTAAGTTGAATTGCTCATAAGTAGAGCTTCTAATAAGTAGAGGTACCACTGTATTGTGTTTAAGAGCCCATTGTTGATTCATAGGATTTTTTTTTTTACTCCAGAAGCCATTGTATTTTCACCCACACAAACTGAGATATAACAACACTTGCCTCAGAGCCATGGAACTGAGAAGTTAATGGACAAAACATCACCCCCTACAAACATATCCATGCTGTTCTGGAAGCCTGCCTGCTATTTAAATGAAAGTGGTCAGGAGAGAAACACTGGTATTTGAGGAAATTCGGATTTCTAAAGGAAATTAGGATAGCATTCAAAATTGGCATTATTTCTGCCACAGTAAGGCTAAATCAATTCATCCCCCTTGCAAGGAAAAAAAAACCAATGATTTTGCAGTAAGAGAGTAGGCCTTCCTCTTCCCCCTTACTTTGAGTCAACTACTAGGAAGTGATTTCCATTCATCTGGCCAAATACAAAGCATGAAAGCAAAATGGCTGTGCGGCTACTAGATGGGCAAGATAGAAATTTAATAAATAAAACAAAAATTAATAACTCATCTGTAAATGTTCAAACATCCAGAGATGGAACAGGACATGCAGTTGTCATCTTAAGCCACATTTATTTTATAGGTTGAAATTAAAGGTAATTTGTTTCACAGAGGGAAGATACTTGGTGATACATGCTGTGGAGCTCAGGACTTTTGGGCGTGCGGCCGAAGTACTACACTCTGCTCAGTACTGCCTCACTCCAGCACAGGCCCCCAGTCGTCTCACGGACCATTGATCTGTACCACTTTAGTCTCAGGTATCGCTGCCACCAGCTGCCTAGATGCCCTCAGCACATCCGATCTTGCCTGATTTCGGAAGCTAAGCAGGGTCGGCCCTGGTCAGTCCTTGGATGGGAGACCACCAGGGAATACCAGGTGCTGTAGGCGCCTGGAGTAAGAACTGTCAAACCACTCCAGTATTCCTGCCAAGAAAACTCCATGGACATGGAGTCAGGAAGAGTCGGTCACGACTGTAATGACACAACACACACACATCGCTGCCACCATTCAGGGTATCCAAGTTGAACTACTGAGTTCCAGACCAGATGTAACGTGGTAAAAATAAACTGTGTGTTTATGGAATAGAGAAAGATGTTGAAATCAGGTTCCCTTGTATACAGTTACTTTCAAGTTACACAAAGCAGTGCCATCAAATATCGATTCACTCGAACTTGACAGTTCCCTAACTGCCCTGCCTCTTCTTCAGACACTTAACAAAGTGTACATCTTCCCTATCTCTAGCCTATATCTCAGGATGGAAGCTCCGCCTCCACATTCCATATTTGGGCATAGGCATCTTTTCCCAATCCTATACACTAACAATGGTACCTTGTATAAAGGAATTAATTCGTTCCAAATGAAATTATGTTAAGCAAATTTTCCTTTATACAAATTTCCCATAGGAACGCATTGAAAACGGAGTAATCCCTAATCACGACCATTTTTATGTTGTACAGATTCATCTCATAGACAATTCTGTTAAGCAAATTTCCCCTATCTCTGGAATTTTTTATGTTGTACAGATTTTATGTTATACAAACTGTTCCTTATACGAGGGTCCACTGTGCAGTAAAAGGGTAAATGCTACACATGCGTTCCCACTAATTATTAAACATAAGGAGATATGTTTTGATGTGTAAAATGATGTTATATAAGGGCAGAAGTTAGAATTATCTGTAACCTTGCAAAAGGAACCCATTTCAATCTATCAAGAAATCTAGGCTGTTGGAGGAATTGTGGAAGCAAGGGCACATTAAAACACATGTGGATCTCCTGCCCCAGAGTGGAAGCATATTGGCAGGAAATAATTAATGGCTAGAAATCCTGTTAAAGAATAATAGCAAACGAAGCTTTATTATTATTTTCAATATTTAAGGATCGAAATGAAAAAAAATACTTTATAAAAATCTAATAGTAAATCTAATTAGTGTAGCAAGAGCTGAAATTGCAAAAAACTAGAGTTAATGCTTAAGACCATTTGGTAGAAAAATATATTAACAGAATCTGGCAAATGGTCCTTAAGGAAAAGTTGACCAATCAAATTAAAATATATAGAGGGGAAATAAAACATGATAAATTTATGAAATCCTGGAAACTTTTATTAAAATATGGAATTAGTAAAAAAAAGGAAGAATCTGCTGTGGGAAATAATTTTGATGGCTGGAATTGTAATATTTTAAAAGAATTAATTAACTCTATTAGAATATGAATTAGTGGGTGTATATAGAGAAAGATAATGTGCTTATAGAATATTAAAGTAAGATGACGGTATTGTACTATAATTCAAACTTGCCTTGTCATGCAATAGATGTTAATTTATTTGAATAAAAAATTAAAACTGATTTTTTTAAAAAAGGAGCACCTCCATCCACTCATACTAGTATAAGAGCTCTGCAATCAAATCTACTCTGCAGAGATCCACTCTTTAACTGTAGGTTTTCATAATCTCTGCAAAGTCTGATTACAGGATCTTTCAATCCACAGGTATTTAATGCTGGATAAAATCGCTTATTGGAGAAGTGACAATGAAAAGCTACAGATTTAATAAAGCACACATTGAAAAGGAATCCGTTTCAACATAAATCCGGCTCTAGAGAAAAACAAAATTGAATAAAAGTAATGCTATTAAACGGGGAAATGATAAGAGATCTAAATCCTAGGCATTCTTTTTGTTTCCATCATGCTATTCCCAGAAATGAAACTCAGAAGTCAGAGATGAGATTAGTAAAATGTAAGAGAAGTAAACTTTGCAGTTATGTTTGAAAGGCTGCCTTTGAAATGGATTGCTGGAAATGTTATTCACCTTCACCAAGAAAGTAAGGGAAAATCTGCATTTTTACGGCCACTCCTATTTAAAAAGGTCAGTTCTAAGTTAAACTACCATACATGACTGTTTATTTATTTATTTATTTATTTATTTATTTATTTATTTATTTATTTATTTATTTATTTAAGATTTTTCTACTGCCCATCTCGCAGTGAGGCCACTCTGGGCGGTTAACAACAATCAATACAATGCAATGTAATGCAATGCAAAAGAACAAAACAAAACATATAACTCATACAATAATATAAAATCATCATAAAACGGAGTAAATATAATAAAAATAAAATTAAACAACATAAAATGACATATAAATTCCATAAACCTATAATATTATTGGTGGGCAAATCAGCGGAAAAACGTGTTTTACTCGATGGATACTAGATTTATGTTAAGTTTGAGGAAATGCCTGCTTGAAAAAACAGGTTCTCAATAGTTTTTTAAAAAAAAAAGCCAAAGAGGGGAGGGCTGCAGATATCAGGTGGAAGATTATTCCACAGGTGAGGGGCAATGGCAGAAAAGGCCCTATTTCTGGTCCCGCCCCCTTTTGGGCCCCTTGCGGTGTTAATTGCCTGAAATGCCTAGCCTGGGAAGACCCGGTATTATGGGCAGCGTTCACTGGGAGAAGGCGCTCTGACTACACAGAATTTGTGTTTATATATCTTATAACTTTGTGTTTATATATCTCCTTGTGTGATTGCATTGATACGGTTTCCAATATTAGTTTCCACCCCCTCTTAACTTTTAGATGGTCCTCTGTACATGATTGCATTGGCTGACTTCATAAATATTCAGGTTTTTTCAATTTTAGCGCCTCATAATAGAATTTTTACTCTTTAACTGCTCGCATTCTTTTTTAGCTTTAATACTGCCTTTTATTGCTGCAAGATGCCCCTCAATTCCTTGTTCTCAAACTTGAATATGTCTTAAATGTACTGGACTGTATATTGTCCCTCATTACTGTAAGCCGCCTTGGGTCCTTTTCCAAGGAAAAAGGTGGGATAAAAATACTCAACAATAAAAATAAATAAATAAACTCTTGCACATGTAACTACATGCAAATGTCTTGCAGTACAGGTGTTTCAAACATCTAGGTCTTGATGTCATGGGTCTGAAGAATCTTAAGAAGATACCAAAGATAGTGGGGGCCAAAACTGAAATATCTCTCTTTTTCAACGTTTGAACTGATTTTTCCTCAGGTCATCCACTAAATATCTTCTTTGTTGCCTCTTCATTTTATCTACCTCTTTCAGAAAGGTGATGAAGGGGATGAAACAGGGCAGTTTCCCATTTGTTTGCTTCTGCCAAGGAGATGGTGCTTGCTGAAAAATTTTGGTGGATGGAATCAGTCTTGAATGCAAGAAGTATATATATGTACATCTTAGGGACAGTGCTGGCTGCAACACGATTACCATTTGTTTAAGGATGAAGGCAGTCCTCCACAGATAAATTTGAGCACCCTCGTAAATATATCATGCAACTGGAATTCTGCAAAATGCCAAAGATATAATTTATCTGTTTACGTCTTCAGTTCTAGTGTGGCAGGTGTTGAATCCAGGATGGTGTTTAAATGCCTGTACTGCAGGTAAAACTGTGTTCACGACCTGGGGTTCAATCCCAGGTAGCAGGCTCAAGGTTCACTCAGCCTTCCATCCTTCCGAGGTTGGTAAAATGAGTACCTAACTTGCTGGGGGGGGGGCAATGTGTAGCCTGCACACTGTAATTAAAAATTGTAAAACCGCCCAGAGACTACTTGAAGTGGTATGGGGCTGTATATAAGCAGAACACTTTGCTTTGCTTTGCTTTGGTGGAGGCAATTGGTCCCAGAACTTGTGAAGGTGTCCACTCTTGCTTTCAGTGATGGAAAGTCTCCTTATTAATAAATCCTATAATCACACGCTGCATGCTTTCAGCTCCACCTCTCAGTACATCTAGATCACTATTAGAAATGGGCTTTTCATTTTGGAAGTATTCAGCTTCCAAAATGAAATGCGGGAGCCCAGCTGACGTTCAGAACTGGACGACTGCAATCAACCAATCCCTGACGTTGTGCTGCTGCTCGCACAGAGTTAAAATCCAGTGAGGAAGAAGCCTCTGACGTCATCTCCCTGGTGCTGGCCAATCAGGAGCTGTGCAGGGAAATACATCATCCTGCCTCCCTGTCTGATTGGCCAGTGCCAGGAAGAAGGAAAGATGACAGCTGGGCTCCCGCATTTCATTTTGGAAGCTGACCACTTCCAAAATGAAAAGCCCATCTCTAATCACTATTTTTATTCAGCTGGTTGGGCAGCAAAATCATGTTAATTACAAAAACAGAATAGAGAAGATGAGAAAGAAAGCAGATATAGGATAGGGTCCTTGTACTACAGCTTTCAAAAGGAAGATACAGTTATTCAAAGAATATAGGCAGCAATGAATGTGTGTGAGGCTTCATTAGTACAGACTCATTTGCGCAGGGTGAGTAAGCAGAATGGATGACCAACTTATCCCTAGACATTCTGATTACAAGTCCTGCCACAGCTAGTCAAAAGACAGCATCATAATTAGGGGATATGGAAATTGGTGTTTGTTCAGTGATGAAGACAGACAGCATGCAAGGTTTCACATCAAGGGGAATGCAAATATTACTATAGATCTGATTTAATGCATGCTTTCGTATGGAATTCTTTGCTTACTTTTGTGAAATTATTCTGCAAGTCAAGCTTTTAAAAAGTAATGAAGATCCTATGACTAATGTATTAATACTCCAAAGGCCAGGCTTCAAATGCGCCAAAACCTAAAGTCTGGAAAGATGTTTGAATTCTACTCTACTTGATGATTCTGCAGGAAAAATAGAGCAAGGTTCAAAGTATTAAATAATTTTGCCTGGATTCCCATTAATATCCTACAAATGGGGCAGGCAGTTGTATCACCAAAAACCTTCTCTGAAAGCACCCCTACACATCCTTCAATAGAACAGATTTTCCTGGAGGGCTTCGTGATCTCAGGAATCAGGACAAGCAAAATCCTTTTTTTGTAAACATTTTATTTCATTTTATACACAAAATAAAATACATATACTGCTTATCAACGGTCATGTTGCATGTGTCAGTCACAATTATTTTTCCATCATTTTGGCCCTATAGATTTCAAATCTCCTTTTCAGTCTTAGAAGAACAAACTTTCATACTTTCATGCTTAACTTCCTTCCCCCCAATCAATATTCTAGCCATCTCTACTTATATCTACTATAAACCAATACAAAAGATAAAAGTAACAAAATACAATGCTAAAGTCTTAGCAGCATACTCAATCCTCATATTTTTATTCCTAAACTTACTGAACTGAAATGCATTTGAACTAATTTAATATGTAATAGATATAATCAATGGAACATGTTTACCTATTCTTCTAAGAAGTACATACTTTCACAAACTCTTCTATAATTAGGTTAGTACTTTGAGGGCTATTATAAAAGGGCTACATCTTGGTCTATAGCAGGGCTGTCCAACTTGGAACAGCCCGCAGGCTACTTCCAGCTGCTGGATGTTCCCACGCTCCACTACCTGAAGCGCTGCACGTCCCCGTGGGCTACTTTCAAAAGCACATGCGCGCACACTTCACCAGTGCTCTTGAGTAGGAGGGTGGCATTTCCTACGGAGGAGCCAGGCGCGGGTGTGTGGGGAAACGGCAGGAGAAGTTAGGGGGAAGGGTAGACATCCGGACCAAACATCCGGGAGGGCGGGTGGACAAAATAAATAAATAAATAAATAAATAAATAAATAAATAAATAAATAAATAAATACCCCCCCCCATGTTGAGAGGTTGGCGGGGACCTGGCGGGCAACTTCTGGTGGCACTGCGGGCTACCCGTTGCCTGTGGTTGATAGGTTGTGCGGGCCTGGTCTATAGATTTTCCCCTGGTCTGTAGCAATCCGTGACGGATCTGGAAAGAGATCTTGGTAAGCTGGTGGACAGCTCAATGAAGGTGTCTACCCAGTGTGTGGCAGCAGTGAAGAAGGTCAATTCCATGCTAGGGATTATGAAAAGGGGGATTGAAAATAAAACAACCAATATTATAATGCCATTTGTACAAAACAATAGTAAGGAGTATTGTGTACAATTCTGGTCACCGCATCTCAAAAAAAGACATAGTGGAACTGGAAAAGGTACAGAAGAGAGCGACTAAAATGATTACTGGGCTGGAGGACCTCCCTTATGAGGAAAGGCTAAAACATTTGGGGCTCTTTAATCTGTAAAAAGGGTGCCTGAGGAGAGATATGATGGAGACGTACAAAATCATGCAGGGCATGAGTAAAGTGGACAGAGGGACACTCTTCTCCCTCTCACAAAATACCAGAACAAGGGGACATCCACTCAAATTGTGGGTTGGGAGAGTGAGAACAAACAAAAGAAAATATATATATTTTACCCAGTGTGTTGTTAGTCTGTGGAACTCCCTGCCACAAGATGTGGTGATGGCATCTGGTCATGCCCTTCAAAAGAGGATTGGACAGATTCCTGGAGGAAAAGTTCACCACAGGTTACAAACCATGATGGAGATGTATAATCTCCAGGCTTAAAACCAGGGTACTTCAAGGGTCAGATGCAGGGGAATGGTATCAGGAGGCAGATATCTTATCTCATGCACTCCCAGAAGCATTTGGCACAGCCGCTGTGAGATACAGGAAGCTGGACTAGATAGGCCTTTGGCCTGATCCAGCATGGCTCTTCTTATGTTTTTTTGTTCTTTACATTTAAACGTTTCCATCTATGCCTAATATATATTTAATTACAGCAGTATTCTTAAAGCTTAGCAGGTTAGTACATGTCAATTAGAGATGGGTCTTTCATTTCATAAAGAGACTGGTTCCGAAATGAAACACACCAGCACAGCTGGTGCTCAGAATCTAGTCCCACCCTCCAGAACAAAATCAATCAGACTGGCCAATCAGACAGGGAGGTGGGATGATGCATGTCTTTGCACAGCACCAGGGAGAAAGATGATGCACTGGAGGCTGTTACCTGGTTGGATTTTCATCAAGGTAAGACAGTGGTTGATTTTGTTCCAGCGGGTGGGACTGGGTTCCAAGCGCCAGCTGTGCTGGCGTGTTTCATTTTGCAACCCGTCCCCTTCTGAAGTGAAATGCCCATCTCTAATATCAATATTGCAGGCTGGCCTTAGACATTCCCGTTTTCAAGGCCATGCAAAATCATTTTGTTGTTATATAGATCTATTCCATGTTAAGATGGTATTGTGCCCATTACCTAATGATAAACATACTGTTTTGGAAAATTCTGTGATCTGGATAGAGAAGAAATATAAAAGACTAAGACTGTTGAGGAAAGCGACTCCCCAGAGCATCCCTGAGTTTTACTTGGTTCAGATTCTGCTGTGCAGAGTTTTCCCCCATGATAAACTAATAATGACCATGGTATCAAACAAACAAACACACACACACACACACACACACACACACACACACACACACACACACACACACACACAAAATACACGAGACTAGAATAGTTTAGCCACATAAAGAGAAATAAACAGTACAGACTGCTATGGGAGACCATCCTGGGCATAATGATGGAAAAAAGGAAGTGTTGGAAGGAGAATGTTGTAGGTGAAAACTATTAGAGGCTGATTTGGATGCAGCATAGCTATTTGGTTTTGGGCTGCTCCATACCAGAAGAGCCCAGATAATGTTCTAAGTCTTGAGGAAGAAGAAGAAGAAGAAGAAGAAGAAGAAGAAGAAGAAGAAGAAGA
>JAHTLZ010000204.1:4575656-4586135 GCA_023846285.1 Phrynocephalus versicolor | reverse complement strand
GAAGAAGAAGAAGAAGAAGAAGAAGAAGAAGAAGAAGAAGAAGAAGAAGAAGAAGAAGAAGAAGAAGAAGAAGAAGAAGAAGAAAGCAAGAATCAACTGTGGTGCATTGTACAGTAAGCGGCAACAAATTACATCTCACAAGTAAGACAGGATCTCAATGGAATCTGGTGCTCTTTTCCCTCATACTGTACAGTAGTGTCCCAGTATCCACTGATTCAGTATCCACTGATTCAATTATCCATCGTTGTCAGAGGGAAAAAAGTTAAATAAATAATTCAACAGCCGCAAAGCAAGAAACTGTCACAAACAGCAGCTGTACAGCAAGCTACTATCGTAAAACAGCAGTGTAAAGCAAGCAACGACCACAAACCGCAGCTATAAAGCAAGCTACTGCCACAAAACAGCAGTTTTTAGGCTTTTGGTGTTCTCTCTTATTCATGGTATTTATTATCCAAGTGTAGGCGTGGAACCAATCAACAGTGGATACCGGGGTCCTACTTTGTGATGCAATGGAAAGGTTGTTACAACAGTGAAAGGCATGGCTTCAACTGAGGGTGAAGGCACTGGGGGGCATGTGCCCTTGGTGCCATGCTGGGGACACTACCCACCAAAATGGGTGACACAGACTGTAGTTTTGGCTATGGTGAAAGGCAAATACTGAAGTTCCTGCCCTTGTCACTGTAGCACTTCCTTTTGGTCTCAGCCCCATGTTCCCTGGGACACTATGATGATGTCTGCAATCTTTTTCTTGTACGTAGAGTTGTCTTTTCTCCTGCAAAGTTTTGGAAGACTCAATATCACTGCTGCCAAATTCAGGCAATGAGGTGAAACAGGAGCCAGGGGTGTCACAACCATTTTCCATGTCATTAGATCCATGCTTCTGTATGCTATAGGGGGAACAATCTGCCAAGGAATTGACCTCCACAACAGCTTCCCTATGATGCCTAAAACAGGAAGATTACAGGCAAAAGCTTCCACCGTGTGCAGCAATTCTTTTTCACTTTTCTGTGCACTGGAGGGTTATGAAAAATGCTGAGTCTAACGTTAACAATCAAATACATTATCCCTTCAGATGCATATTGAATTAAGCCACATTAACTATCACAATTCCAGTCCTGGGTTCAGAAATCAAGGACAGGTATTTTATGCATGGTGACCACCAGTCATTGCCATGCACATTGTACGAGACGGTAGTTCAAGACTTGTGAGGTGTAATTAATATTTCAAAACTGATCTCAGATATTCATACTTGCCAAATTGACCTCAAAAAGGACACATTCTTTCCAGCAGAAAAAGAAGTGACGGAGAAGCTGGAAAAAGTCAAAGTGCATTAATGAAAACGCAATATGGGCCGTTCACATAGCTAACAGCTGGAACATACTGAAGGTACAAGATGAAATCCAAAATATCTTGCAAACATATATTCTACAACCTACGTCAGTCCACTACAACACCAGTTTGTTAAAGCTAAAGCCATTTTTAAATTAATAGATAAATAAATAAATAAATCCCTCTCCCATTTTCATTTCTAGGGAGACTTTAATTTTAAATTCTGCTGCATGGCTGCTTGGTGGAAATTGGTTTTGAAAGAGCAAAGATCCATTTCCTTAGACACATATCTCTTAGGACAGCTTTAAAAGAATATCATCCTCTCTTGCTCTGGCAGCCTCACAGCTCCTCTGGGGGAAGAGAACCCGTCCAGCAAAAATATCTAACATAATTGTTAATTACTTACAAAGTCAGGCAAGGATGACCTATGGAGACTTATTTTAGAGAATCATTGAGTTGGGGCACGGGGAGGTATCTGCTATGGCATGCCACTTCAGACAACTGTTCTTGACAATAGTTTGGTACATGTGCCTCCTGAACAAAGAAAAATGATCAGTTCAACTCCAGAAGAGAGGTGGTTTGAAAGAGGAGTAAGGGAGGCCATTCATGTGAGCATTGAAAACCCCTCCCTCAACAGAGGTGGTGGCCTCCGGCATAGTTTATCTGCTACTTATCAAGCTGTGCTTTCCACACTACCGAGACAAATCAAAAAGCCTTTACCACCAAGGCCATAGCTAACGACCCATTAACGAACCTTTCTTGATAGGTTTCAGCACCTTAAGCCTGGTTCACCTCAAGGCTAAGGATACCATTGTCTCCCCAACGAGCCTATTTAGGCCATTGTTCATCTGATGAGCCTAATTAAGGCCAGGGTGACTAGAGGTCAAAGCTGCCTATAAGAGTCAGGATTTGCACCAGCAGTATTCAGACCGATGAAGCTGTTTGGATGAACAGCGAAACGTTTCTATCTCTCAAAAAAGAAGTCCAGTAGCCATGGCTCAACTTCCAGATAAACTCACCTGGATGACTGAGAATCTTCACAGACATAGTTCAACTCCATGTTCACTCATAACAAGGGGAACTTAATAAGTGTTTAAGATGATACAATTCCTTGCATTCTTAAAATGACTCTCCCTGTGAGTTCATCTGTAGCTCTCCTTTAGTATTAATAACCAAATATCTCCAATGGCGTAATTCAACAAAAGGTGTAGACTGCTCACTGCTCACAGAAATTATGAATCATTGCTGGAGGTGGAATCACAGGCCAGCTACTTGTCTTCTTATAAATCAATAAACATTACAATAAGCCCTCCAAGCAAGATTCTTAATTCTGACCGACAGTCCCTCAAAGGACAGTATCAAAGGGCCCCTATGCCAGCATTCTGGATGCTTACAGGCTAGATGTTCAACTACTGCTGTGATAAAGTGTGCAGGATTTACAGGCGATCCAGATGCTGACCATGTGCCATTGTTTTCCATCACCTTCCTTCATCCTTTATCTTGTCACAAAAGTAACTTAAGGAAATTAAGACGGAATAGCTTAATGGACGCACTGTACTACGCTTCCTCCTTTACAGGCCACAGGATGAATAAATTGTTTCTGAGCTCTCAAAAACACTTCAATGCACTTTTCTTAGTTATTCTAATAAAACTGTATACTGTAAGCACAATCAGTTTAGCAAACTAGTGGGTGAGGATGACTTAGATGGTTACTTCATGTCCCTCTCATTGTGGTTCGCGGTCACGCTTGGGACCGGTACAAAAAAATGTTACTCCATGTCCATTGCGTGATGGCGGAATCTCATCCCAACCATGCCCCCTGAACTGGGATTTAAGCATGGTGAGCCATACCTCTCCCTGTCCTCAGGAAGTCTCTTGTCTCAGTTCCTGTTTCGAGACAAGTGCCCGTGAAGTAAGGCTCGTCACTTAACATACACATTCCCCATCTAGTGGCAGGAGTGCGAAGTTGCATTCTCCAGTACAATCCCAATGGTGTAAGCAATGCATAGCAGGGAGATAAGAAGGCATAAAAACTCGAACTTTGCTGCTTAACGCATGAAAGACAAAGTTACGGAGAATCAAAATATCAAAAAACGGAAGGCCGGACCAAAAAAAGGGGGGAACGAAAGCGGGGAAGTACAGATATTGTCAGTGTCACGAAACAAGACGTGAAGTAACAGTTGTCACGATACCATCAATCATGCCCGTGGGTAAATGGAAACAGGGACAGAACTGGGACAAGACCACGTGACAGCGAACGACGTTATCATGAAATGAACGTAATCTCAGAACGAGGAAGGACGTGAAGTAACCACCTTAGTAAGCTGGCAGGTGAGGTAACATTTGAGCAGAGGGCTTTTTAATCGCCATTCAAGGTCCACTCCTTTCCTCCAGGCACAACTGTCAAAACAGATGATTGATGGACTGCAAGAATATATAAATCATGGCAGAAATAGCAACATGTTTGAGGTCTGAAGCTGTATATCTATCTACGTGCATGCTTCCAGAATTCGGGATTTCAGCATTGCTGTATTTAGCATAAAAGACCAATCACAAGATTCCTTTAAAATAATCAAATCACCAGAATGCAGATAGGTGAGTTCTCTTGGGTAGAAAATCCAAGCCGTATCATATTTCTTAATTCGAATTTCAAGTTTAGTTTATTGATTAGCCATTTTCGACCATGTCAAAATACATGCAAAACCGCATAAATGTCGAATCATATTTCTTAATTCCGTATAGATGCTTTGGGCACGTGCGTGAGCACAATAATACGAATTCTTGCCATTCCTGAAATCTCTCTCTCTCTCTTTCTCCCCCTTACACACACACACACACACATTTTGCCAGTAGAGCTCCCATATAATATTGACATCATTTGTCTGACTGCTATCAAACCTTAGACCAAAAGGGCATCTTTGAAGCAACACAATGAAGAAACAAGATGTATTTGCCCATTTCCTCCCTTGCCGTAGAAACAATAAATCCCTAAGTTCGAATTTGTCAAGTTGTAAGCTGCATAGACAGTTCCTCTGATGATTATCATATGATAAGATAGTCACTCATCAGCTTCCCTCCCCATCAACCCGTATTAGTGACACACACTGAAGAGACCTTTCTTCAGATAGAAAATTCAAGTGACAAGGTGAACAAGATGAGTTCATTAGCATTTCAAATGCCACAGGCAGGCACAAGAATATTCATTTTCAAGGTGTTCAGATGTAATTAAAAAGCAGTTAAAGCACTGTGTTATTTGGTTTTGTCGAGCAAATCACACCCAACGAGGGATAATGATCGCAAGGATGATCAGGCCAACAGTTGGTAGTAAATCATCAAAAGTTGGGCCTTAGGGATCCTCTGTGCTCATTTGGGGGAGCTTCCCAATATCCTGAAGGAAATGTCCACCACCAGACACGCCCACCCGTACCATTATGAGCTGCCGTTATAGTTTTAGTCACTTCTAATACCCCATATCAAAATTAAATCTCTATAGGTTATCATATGGGCAGACGGCAGTGTGATAGGAACCACTATAGAACACATAAGAACATAAGAAGAGCCATGCTGGATCAGGCCAAAGGCCCATCTAGTCCAGCTTCCTGTATCTCACAGTGGCCCCACCAGATACTTCTGGGAGCGCAAGATACTAGATATCTGTCTCCTGATACCACTCTCCTGCATCTGGTTCTTGAAGCACCCTTGTTTTAAGCCTGGAGATTACACATCTCCATCATGGTTTGTAACCTGTGATGGCCTTTTCTCCAGGAATCTGTCCCATTCCCTTTTGAAGGCATCCAGGCTAGATGCCATCACCACATCTTGTGACAGGGAGTTCCACAGACTAACAACATTCTGGGTAAAAAAATATTTTCTTTTGTCTATTCTCACTCTCCCAACCCTCATTTTGAGTGGATGTCCCCTAGTTCTGGTATTTTGTGAGAGGGAGAAGAGCGTCCCTCTATCCACTTGACTCATGCCCTGCATTATTTTGTACATCACACGTGCTCAGGAATTCTGTAAGGCTTTTGTCCCCTTCCTCCAATTTTATTCCTCCTATTTTGACTCACACTCTCCTTAAATAACAACGCTAGATACCCTCTCCCATAAATCAATGAATTTAAAAATAAATTTAAAAATAAAAGTGGTCATCATTATCCGAGAAATTCATCCATTGTTAGATGCCATTTTTTTGCCATGGAAAATAGTTAACTAATGATTTGAAAATATATATATTATATACAACCTTCTTCTGTTGCATTAATCTGAGCCCTAAATCAATAATTTAGCTTATGTTTGGCGGCAAACTGCTTGCAGTAATAAAGACAGCACTGCAGCAAGGAATTGTTTTTCAGATCTCTAAGGCTTCCAAGCAGAAGAAATTTTATTGTGCTGGGGGAAACAGAAGGTTAGAACCAAAGCTTTGTATTTGAAAAAAAAAAGTTCCTCCCCATGGTTCAAACAGCAAACACTAGCAGTACTGTTCTTCTCTCAGTAAATCTGTATCTGCCTTCATTTTAAGAAGTTTTCCTTCTCGAAGACTTGAGTGACACTGCTGTGTTTTCATAGGGCGCTTTCACACAACCCCTAAGATCAGCTGGCAACTTAAATTCGGACCAGATATCTTGGGGGTTTGCTCCTCTTGCTGTGTTCCCACCCCTCTGCACGCCATTGCTCCTGTCTGCAGTGAGGGAAGGGAGAAAAAAAGGGAGAAATGAATGCAGGCTCACCTCCACTCTGCTGGGAGCAGCCCCAGAAGCATTCCAGGGGTCAAAAAACCACACAGAAGGCAAGGATAGCCCAGCACTCACTGCTTTATAATCCCCATCAGAATTTTTTTTACCTCCAGAGACCAGGTACTCTCAAAATGCGCTGGGGTGCGCTTAGGTGGGCGTGGTCATACTTAATATTTTTTAAAGTGTGCAGCTGGTGGGAAAACAATTTTAAGCTCCGCATCTGGGAGCCCTATGCCTTGGAATTTAGGGGTCATGTAAAAGCGCCCATGGTCTCAAGGAGTTAGTTCCAGTGTTAAAATAAACATGCCATAAATGACTGTTCATGTAAGCAAGTGCTTCCAGCCTTACTGGATCAGACTACCAGGCATGTCTAAACTTCGGCCCTCCAGATGTTTTGGACCGCAACTCCCACAGTCCTTTGCCATTGGCAATCTAAGCTTAGAATTCTGGGAGTTGTGGTCCAAAACATCAGGAGGGCTGAAATTGGGACATGCCTAACAGAGACTTTTAGGAGGAGCCTAATGTTCACATGTTTCCAGCCTGAGATTGGCCACATATTCCTACACAGCTTCCTCTTTTAAAATCAATGCGTTGGAACGCAGATGACGAGAAATTAGTGTATTAGAGACTTCCGTGTTTTCACTCCATTTGGATTTTGTTTCCTCCAGGTTTTCTGGACCCTGGTTTTTGTGTTCCTGTGCAAAAGTTTGTTCCCCATTTCCCAATTTTTTTTTTGCACTCCAACTGATACTGGCACATATGTTTCTTCAGTTCCATGCTCAATGTCTGCATGTCAAGGCCCTTTCAGTGTTTTTGGTCACTTAGCTCACACAGGACCAACCTCTTTTGTTAATAAACTGGCAGCTACGTTCTCCACTTTGTTACCCAGGCCTCACTCATTTTGTTGATGACCAGGCAACCAGATGTGTTACCTGGACCAGATTCTCAACAGAAAGTACGGTACTTAAGAATTAATACTGTATTAGAAACTCTGGGGTGGTAGTGGAGAGAACAGACATAATCTTCCTTCTCTGCCGGAACTTTCTCTAGTGCTTAGTTGAGACTATAATGCAGCTTTTAATTGAAGAATGGAAATACCAAGTTTTTGCACTTCTCCAGTTATTGAATCAGGAGTCCAATAAGAAGGAACACAAAGGATGAGAGCCACCACTTGTAGTAAATGCAACCTCATAGAGTTGGAAGAGACCTCAAGGGCCATCTAGTCCAACCCCCTGCCATGCAGGAACCCCCATCACAATATTTCCGACAGGTGGCCATCCAGCCTCTGCTTAAAAGCCTCCAAAGAAGGAGACTCCGTCACCCAATGTGGCAACATATTCCACTGCCGGACAGCTCTAACCGTCATGAAGTTGTTCCTAACGTTCAAATGGAATCTCTTTTCCTGTAGTTTGAAACCATTGCCCCGTGTCCTAGTCTCTGAAGCCACGGAAAACAAACCTGTTCCCTCTTCAATATGACATCCTTTTAAATATTGAAACATAGCTGTCATATCCCCGCTCAGCCTTTTTATTTATTTATTTATTTTTGAAAGGCTAAACATTCCCAGTTCCTCATAAGACATTTCTTCCAGACTGTCAACCATCTTGGTTGCCTCCTCATGGAAACTTGTCATGTCAAGAAATTGGTGGATCCATTCTCTATTGTTCGATCTTCACAATGCATTAATAATAATAATCATGCACTGTCATGTCAGTTCTGACCGATGGCGACCCTTTCCTGGTTTTCCAGGTAGACAATACTCAACAGTGGTTTCTCATTCCCTTCTTCTGGGGGTGCCTTGGGACTGGACAGCTTGCCTAAGGCCACACAGCCTGGTTCTACTTGCAGGAAGCACAGTGAGCGATTGAAATTCCCAAACCCTGGCTCTGCAGCCAGAAACCTATACCACTGTGCTACGCAGCCATCTCATGGTTTATTAAGTACAACCTTATAATTATAGGTATGCCTGTTTGCTGAAAATATACCACAGTGAAAGACCAAATGGCTCGATTATCTCTGACTTTCTTTCACAACATGGCTCAAGTGTGAGTTACATTCTGAGGGCTGTCTGTGAAGATTCTCAGTCACCCAGGTGAGGTTATCTGGAAGTTGTTGAGTCATGGCAACTGGACTTCTTTTCTTGAGAGACTGAAACATTTTGCTGCTCATCCAAACAGCTTCAAAGTTGTTTAGATGAGCAGTGAAATGTTTCCATCTCTCAAGAAAAGAAGTCCAGTTGCCATGACTCAATTTCCAGACATTCTGAGGGCTGTATTTCAAAGAAGAAACAATCCAGTTCTTTCTACAGTATTTTTGTTCTGTCTTCTCTAATGCATGTTGTGGCCTCATAATCCGAGTCGTACGCTTGCTTTTGTTGGTCTTTTATGTGCAGATGTTGATGAGAAATGTTCTTGAATTTAAAAAAAGAAACAATTTTGACATATTCTGAAATCTACTGCACATCTCCAGACCTCAGAGAGGCTTTTACTAGACTGGATAAAAGCCAACACTCACTAATCACAGATGGGAATACGCAAGAGCATTAATGACGTCTAGTTCTTATAGACATATGACATAAAAGACAATGTGATCATTGGTCTCAAACGTGAGAAACTAGAGTTAAATCCTCCTCTTAGCAGTAAGCTCACTGGGTGGCTTAGGGCTCATCCTTCCCTCTCAATCTGATCTATATTACAAAACTGTTGTTAAAACCAAATGACAGTGTACGTATAAGATCTACAGTGGAAGGCAGAAATACAAAGGTAGATCCAGGTTAGGTAGTGGCTGTGGTGCTGGACTAGACTGACTTCAAGTCTCTGTTCAGCTATATAGCTCACTGGACGAACTGAACGGGTTACCAGCCAAACTTTCCTCATAGGTCATTATGTGGGTATATAAAGTTCACATGTGCAATTCAAAGTTATTTGGAAAAATGACAAGTTACAAATATGACAGGAGATAAATATACGCAGCACAGAAATGTTATGTTTCTTTGCATTGATGAACATTAGTAGTACTTTCCGCACAAACAGTCTCTGAAATGCCAGCGTGCTGGACAGGCAGGCCACCTGGAGTCAAAAGAACACCAGAGGCGTAGCTAGGGTTTGGGGTGTTGGGGGACAAAGTCAGATTTTGCGCCCCCTCCTGCCCAACTGCATCTCACCCACCAGGAAAGGGGTGCCCAATCCTGGGGGAACAGTGGGGGAAGAGGAAAAGGGTCCCTCTTTCTCACACCCTCTTTGGGGGTCTCCTGGACAAGGCTCTCCTGTGCAAACCACACAGTGCATGGATAGCGCCAAACAGGTAATGTTTTTTTCCCCAAGCATCACCTCTGTAGCACACTTCCCCCTCCTCCTTTCCCCCGGCTAAGGCTTGGTGATCATTAGTCCAGGGAAAGGAGGAGAGGGAAGCAGGCAATAGGATTTTTCCCCAAAACAGCACCTCCATTGCACACTTTCCTCTCCTCCTTTCCCCGGGCTAACCATCGCCAAGCCTTAGCGGAGGGAGAGAGGAGGAGGGAAGAGCAATTGACAGAGGTGCTGCTTGGGAAAAAATTACCTGCTTCCCTCTCCTCCTTTCCCCTGACTAAGGATCGCCAAGCCTTTGCAGGGCGAGAGGACTGCTGGCGGGATGGCACATGGCTTCCTCCTTGTGCCCCCCTCCAGGCACCCCCATATCGTTGCGTGCCCCAGGCAAATGCACTCTTCCGCCCATCCTTGGTTACGCCAGTGAAAAACACATCTAAAATATTCCATTTATTTTTTTTAAAAAAAATAGCCAATAATTGTAATCGTTCAGAAGGACCTTCAGCACTTCTTGCTAGGGAATACAATTTTAAATTAGTATGGTTAAGGAATTGTGAGATGCTCCAGCTGTATCCACAGGCAGCAGCTCTGCAAAGACCGTCTGGTTTTATTACAAAATCCTCTGCATTGCTGTGGGAATAATTTTTTAAAAACTACTAATTACAATGTGCCTATTGTCCTTTCAGAAATGAAATACAACTCCAGTGATTATAATAGCCTTTGCTCTGGGGACAAAAGAGTGGGGAATTTTTGGGAAGGATACCTCTCTCTCTCTCTCTCTCTCTCCAGGCAAAACAACAACAGCAATAACCCTACCGAAAGAAAGTTGCAGATAGAAGGAGAAAGTGAACAAAGAAGAAATCACTTTAGTCATGTTGGTAGAAATGAACCACAGAGTTACCATTACCAAACACAGATGTTAACTTAGAAACAGTAGTCTAAAACAATCTATTTATTAAATAAAAGCAAATGTTTGTAGCAGAGGTGCTAAGCTATTCACCATGGATGAGCTACTGACGAAGACCTTCTCTCAAGAGATACCAGTTGGCAGGGCATTAACAGTCCATAATAATAATAATAATAATAATAATAATAATAATAATAATAATAAT
>JAHTLZ010000204.1:4558689-4569402 GCA_023846285.1 Phrynocephalus versicolor | reverse complement strand
GTATGTATGTATGTATGTATGTATGTATGTATGTATGTATGTATGTATGCATGCATGGATGTATGTATTTATGTATGCATGCATGCATGGATGTATGTATTTATGTATTTATGTATTTATGTATGCATGCATGCATGGATGTATGTATTTATGTATTTATGTATGTATTTATTTATATACTGCACCATCTGGCACCAGTGCCAATTATGTTATTTCACATAGAAATAGACAAAACTTTAATTATTTGGAAAAGCCAATTGCTCTCAGACACTGGTGCTCTGTGGCAGAGCACCTACACAAGCATGCACAAAGCTGTGGTTTCGTACTGACGGAAACCATTTCTATATAGTATCACCTACCTGCTCTGTGGTAGACTCCCTCAAATTTCAGGAGGACCTTTAAAAAGAAACTGGCATCCTGCCCAATACTGACCCTCTCTCCCATGTAAACCACATGCATTCCACCATCAGCTCTAGGCCTTCCATAAAGCATCAGCACCGCCATACGTGTCAACATATTGGCCATATTTATTACTGCAATAGTTCCGTTTCAACAACCCTTGGAAAAGAGAACAGAAATGTATAGCAAGCTCCAAATTCCTCCCTCCCTCCCTCCCAATCCCTCTCTCTCCCCTCCTTGTAATTATCTCATTAGGGTACCTTTGCAAGAGGTCTTCTCTTCACTTGACCTTGATCTGGGTGATTAGTCACTATATTATACCACACAACCAGAGGAATGGAAACACTTGGGAGAAGGATCTCACCGAAGCAATGATACAGCACTGACCTAAGATGTCTATTGCAACCCACTTAGGGCTTTCATTGCCACTGGAGTTTTATTATCTGATGTGAAGGTAATAGCGTAGTGCATCCAGATCAACAAGCCTTCCATCAGAAACAAGCCTGTTAATTAAACCAGCTACACTGGAGAGATAAAGCCTAGCACAAGCATGAATTCATTATTCTAGCTGCAATCAGGTGCCACTATTTATAAGGGTGTCCGTCTCTTTAGACCACGGAGAAGTTTCACCTGAGATTAGCTGTTCCTATCATATAGGTGATGTCACCCCTCAGATCACCTTTAGAATTCTTAAACTGTTCAGTTATTGAAAAGGCTAATCATGGCCAAAAACAAAAGGCTTCTTGTCGCTACCTGTTTAAGTACCTCCTTGCTAATGCAACTTAATCTCTGCATTTAATTCAAGAGGTACGACCAGTTTTTAAAATGCAGGAGCTCCTTCCCAGATGGAAAGCTTTCAGAATGACAGAAGAATTATGAAGAAACAGACATTCGGGATGGAGAGATGCATGGATGGATGCATGGTTGGATGGATGCCAAGAAAGGGTCGTACACTTTGAAAACCTTAATTAATAATGTCTGTGAAGATTCTCAGTCATCCAGGTGGGGTTACCTGGAAGTTGAGTCATGGCAACTGGACTTCTTTTCTTCTTGGGAGATAGAAACGTTTCACTACACATCCAAGCAGCTTCATCAGTCTGATTTCACCTTGGTTTCACATCACCCTGGTTTGAATAGGCTCATCCATTGGACGATGGCCAGAATAGGCTTGTTAGGTGGACAATGGCCTGAATAGGCTCATTACGTGGACAATGGCCTGGGGTGTGTGAAAGTACCACTTTTGCAGCTCTTCCCAGCACCCATTAAAAGTGTTGTGCTTATATATTTCCCCATAGTGCATCAAACATTCTCTGGGAGGTTTGCAATTCAATTATGCAAGTGATGCACTGCCCCCCCCCCGCCCCGGGCCCGGAAGCTAGGTACTCATTTTACCGACCTCTGAATGATAGAAGGCTGCTTCAACCATTAGCCCGCTACCTGGGATTGAACCCCAGGTCGTGAGGATAGTTATAGCTGCAGTACAGCTGTTTAACCGTGGTGACATGAGGCTCGTTAAGTATGGATCATTAACTGTGATCTTGCTGGTGGAGGTGTGAAATGCTTCTGACTTGTTTGGGGATTGATGAAAGGGCAGCTTGATAATAATGTTTTAATCAGTAATGTTAAAATTAAGATAATAGCTCTCTGAAAGAAAGCAAAACGAATAGTGTTGATTCATGTGCATTATTCACTTCAATTTGGA
Source organism: Phrynocephalus versicolor (assembly GCA_023846285.1). Taxonomy (NCBI): domain Eukaryota; kingdom Metazoa; phylum Chordata; class Lepidosauria; order Squamata; family Agamidae; genus Phrynocephalus; species Phrynocephalus versicolor. Next base: position 4,567,301 of record JAHTLZ010000204.1, on the reverse strand, counting down.
AAATGTATTAGGAACATAAAATAAAAGAGGAAGGGGCACGATGAACCTTTTAGCTCATCGCCCTACTGGTTGTAGTTTTAAACCTCCTTTCATGTCACAGCCCGTGTACAAAACCTAAGCTGTTCTGATTTTCTCCTGTCTGCTGTAGAGCGCTTGCATAGCAACTCGTTTTTATTGACGTTCAGTTTTTGTTCCATGCTTTGGTGAAAAAATGCACACCTGTACTCCCTTGTTCTTACCCAGGCATTGCCCTTTTTGGGGACTGTTACTTAGCCCAGCAACTTTATTGTTTAACCTTGGCAATCATTCCACTGTGCCCTATATCACGGAGCTCATGAAGAAGCTGCTTTTTAAAATAAGGAGCGGGTTGAGCCTTTTTGAAGCCATTTAAAGAAAGCTAGCATTGACAATGACAAAATGGGAATGCTCCCCATGGCAATCGGCACATTCTTTGACTGTGCAAGCCTCCTCCTCTTCCCAAAGGTCTATTTTTAGAAGCCTCTTCTACTAGCTCTGATTTAGATGGCTTTCACTATTAATTTGCTTATTTTCCTCCTGTTCACTTGGATTTAGCTTCTGTTCCTGACAGCCATGGCAAGCTGAGGCAACGACGAGAATTCAGCATTCTCAGCGTAAGTAAGCTTTTGCAAAGACCTACTACTTGGGTTGAACCTTTGGCTCATAAGGTGGCATTGCAACCTAATCAAAGGCAAAGGCCATTCAAAGAGCTAGTTGTATTGTATTGTATTGTATTGTATTGTATTAATAATAATACCTTTATTGTCACTGTAGAACATGTGCACAATAAAACTGGCTGAGTCTCCCTTGTCCACCCCCACCCCCACCCCACCCCCCTCCCACTAGCAACCACTCAGTCTTATTGCATCCTGAGTACTTGACACAGAATGCGCCAGCCCACAGGTCAGTTCTTCTATACTTGTCATGGAATTATTTCCCATCCAGCAGTCTGACAGCCCATGGATAAAAACTGTTCTTCAGTCTGTTGGTGCGGCAGGCTGTACTACGATATCTTCTGCCCAATGGTAACAGGGTAAAGAGGTGCTGACCAGGGTGTAAATCATCCTTAAGAATTTTTTCAACCCTCCTGAGGCAACGATCCCTAGCTATGTTGTCCAGTGCATGCATCCTGGAGTTACAATGAAGAACTAAAGATAACATGATGGAAGGACCAAAGACAAAAATAGCAAAAGAAGTTCAAGAAGAAAGAGACAGACAGGTGGGGAAACAAATGGATAGCTCTGTGACTTCGGTCTTGGGCTACAGAGCCAGAGAGGTTGGGAGTTTGATTCCCCACTGTGACTCCTTGAGTGTGGCTGGACTCAGTGATCCACTGGGTCACTTCCAGCTCTATGGTTCTATGATGATGGTGGTGGTGGTGGTGGTGGTTAGTTTTATAATTTTTATCACTGTCTGTTGTAAAAAGCAACAATTATGAGTGACATAGCATTGAAAATCGGTGAACAGTTACCTCTGCAAGAAGTACAGTATACGGGAACACGCACAAGCATGGTATATTTGAATGCATCACTATTTGACACAGCTCCTATGACAGTGTTGGCAAACCTATGGCACGGGTGCCAAAGATGGCACTTCGAGCACTTTCTGTGGGCACCCGACATTGCCCCTTCATAGCCACCTGTATTCAGGTTAAATTGCTGTACAGTGACCCCCCGCTTATCGCGGGGGTTAGGGACCCGACCTGACCCATGATAATTGAAAATCTGTGATATGTGGATGCAGGTCGTGCCGGGCCTGGGGGCCGTAGCTGGGGGCCCTTGTACTTAGCTCCAGCCTGGCGCTGCCCCGAGTGGGCCTGCAAGGGTCTTCCCGGGCCTTCTGGAGGCCCCAAAAGGGCCTCCGTGCAAACAGGAAGTGACTTCTGGTAAACCGGAAGTGACTTGCAGATCGCCAAAAATCATTTCTGAGGCCTCTGGCAGGCCAAGAAAGGGAAGCCATTTTGGGGGCTCCAGAAGGCCTGGGAAGGCCTGCGCAGGCCAGTTCGGGGCAGCGCCAGTCCTGGGGTAAGTATGGGAGGCCTGAAACAGGCCTTCCCCCTTACCATGGGGGGGGGGCTTTTTTCATATAATGCGGTCCCACAAAATAGTGGGACAGCAGTAGATGAACCGCGAACAGGCGGGGGACCACTGTATTGGCACTTTGCCAAAAAAAGAAAAAGAAAAAGAAAGAAAGAAAGAAAGAAAGAAAGAAAAAAGAAAGAAAGAAAAAGAAAAAAGTGAGTTGTGAATCACAGTTTGGGTACTTGGTCTCTAAAAGTTTTGCCATCACTGCCCTATGATGACACTAAGAATATAATCTTTTGGATTCTACAGAGGCTGTGCATGGCATAAGAGTGGCAAAGTGCTTGCCTTTTATGAAATTTAAAATTAATGCATTGCACAACTCAATTCATAAAAGAGATTTTCTTGGCTAATGTACACATCTGTACATGCCCATTGTATTTAAAGAAGACACAGTAATATTAACGTTGTTCCCCGAGACTGATATCCTGATGACAATGAAGGGAAAATGAATGGAAGAAAGTTGCTTTTAGCCCATGTAACACCGTCTATGTTTACAAATGTTGAAAAAAATGAATCAAATTATTCAGAAGAAAGCAGCGCTGTGGTATAAATGTAATCAGTTCTGAAAATTCATCATTTTCATTGCAGAAAGCTCATAATAATAAATCAGTTGTAAGAACATAGCAAACAAGAAAATGCGTTAAACATTTTGAATTAATATTTCTATCTACTATATTTAAAGGTGGCTGATTTTATAATTTGGGATGTGTATGAACCAACCCAACATATCAAACAAATCAGACCGTGTTTTGTGCGATTTGTGGCAGGTACTGCAGTGTTTTGTGACACTAACTTGCTTTGCAACACCTTTTGCAACCACGATTTATTTAATTACTATTTAATTATCTTTGGTGGCCAACTACAGATAACTGAATCAGTGGGTGCTGATTCAGCAGATACAGAGATACTACTGCATAAAAATACTATGGACAACTAATACCTCACAGTTCTAAAAAGAATGTAACATGGAAGGGAAGGAGTGGTGGGGAAAAGCCCACTTTTCCCTTACTGGCTGCCTGTGTAAGAGTAAACAGGACTCTTCTCTTCTACAAAAAGAATTTGAAATGTAAAAGGCAGAGATTCCTCTTGGCCTCATGTCCCCCACCCGGCCTCCTACAGGCACTGTGAAAATATTTAAAAAGAGTTACAGTCATAGAATGCAACGAGCGCTCCTAAATGCCTTCTCTCTTTACTTCTTACTCTGCCTCCTGGATTCAACATGAAAGTATAAAAAAGGATAAAAGCAAAGCAAAGTAGTCTGCATATATACCAGCCCACAGCACTTAAAGCACTCCCTGGGAGGTTTACAATTTATTTATGCAGGCTACCCAGCCACCCACCCAGCCCGTGAGCTGGGTACTCATTTTACCGACCTCAGAAGGATGGAAAGCTGAGTCAACCAACCATGAGCTGACTACCTGGGTTTGAACCCCAGGCTGTGAGCACAGTTTTGGCTGCAATACAGCTGTTCAATCACTGTGCTATGAGGATAAAAGTAAAAGACAGTAACTGTGCCTACTTCCATCTCTTTGGACTCAACACTCCACCTCCCATAGGTACTGCAGTACTGAGCGTTGCTTCAAGGCTGGTCGTAACCTGCAAAGCTCCTGCTGGTTTGCTCTTCACTCTTGTAGCAGTGAAGCACAGAGCAACAACTATCTTTAATTCTTCCTCTGTACTGCACTGTTGCACCAAAAAACAAAGTAACAGAGAATAAAGTCAGCTAGCCAGTGCTGCCTAGATGCCCTAATCACATCCAATCTTGCCTGATTTCTGAAGCTAAGCAGGGTCGGCCCTGGTTAGTACTTGGATGGGAGACCACCAGGGAATACCAGTTGCTGTAGGCGCCTGGAGCAGGAACTGGCAAGCTATTCCAGTATTCCTGCCAAGAAAACTCCATGGACATGGAGTCACGAAAAGTCGGTCATGACTGTCCCACAACACACACACACACACACACACAGCCAGTCAGTGAGCAAGAAACAGATGTGCTCATGAAGCAAAGAGACTCTGTCTCATTGGGTCCCAACCAATCCAGGCCCTTTTACTGATTTTAAAAATATCTTGCTCCCCATGGGACATTTTGATTGGTTGCCAACAGCAGCCCTCATGAAGCTATTGCCTGAAAAATTTCCCAGGCCATTTGATGGACAGAAGTTAACAAAAAACTTTAATGAAAGAAGGAAGAATGAAAAAAAAAGTTGGGGTGACCTCTTTTGTTTAATCAAATCCTTTGTATTTTAGGCATCGACAAAACAACCCCATAGCAAAACAAGAAGCTACTTCATGTTTTTCCCCTTTTCATTGTAAATCGAAGTCCTATCCCTAGTAACAAATTCAGATCAACTTGTGGAACATAAGAACATAAGAAGAGCCATGCTGGATCAGGCCAAAGGCCCATCTAGTCCAGCTTCCTGTATCTCACAGCGGCCCCACCAGATGTGTTTGGGAGCGCATGAGACTAGATATCTGTTTCCTGATACCACTCTCCTACATCTGGCCCTTGAAGTACCCTGGTTTAAAGCCTGGAGATTACACATCTCCATCATGGTTTGTAACCTGTGATGGACTTTTCCTCCAGGAATCTGTCCAATCCCCTTTTGAAGGCATCCAGGTCAGATGCCATCATCACATTGTGTGGCAGGGAATTCCATAGACTTACAACGCGCTGGGTGAAAAAATATTTTCTTTTGTCAGTTTTTACTCTCCCAGCCCTCAATTTGAGTGTATGTCCCCTAGTTCTGGTATTTTGGGAGAGGGAGAAGAGCTTCCCTCTATCCACTTTACTCATACCCTGCATTATTTTGTATGTCTCAATCATATCCCCCCTCAAGCGCCTTTTTTCCAGACTAAAGAGGCCCAAATGTTTTAGCCTTTCTTCATAAGGGAGGTGCCCCAGCCCAGTAATCATTTTAGTTGCTCTCTTCTGCACCTTTTCCAGTTCCACTATGTCTTTCTTGAGATGCGGTGACCAGAATTGTACACAATACTCCAGGTGGGGCCTTACTATTGTTTTGTATAATGGCATTATAATGTTGGCTGTTTTATTTTCAATCCCCTTTTTGATAATCCCTAGCATGGAATTGGCCTTCTTCACCGCTGCCGCACATTGGGGAGACACCTTCATGGAGCTGTCCACCAACACACCAAGATCTCTTTCCTGATCCGTCACGGATAACTCAGAGCCCATGAGTTGATAGATGAAGTTTGGATTTTTTGCCCCAATATGCATTACTTTACATTTGGTTACATTAAAACGCATTTGCCATTTCTCAGCCCACTCCCCCAGTTTGGAGAGATCCTTCTGGAGCTCTTCACAATCTTCTCTGGTTTTTACCACACGGAAAAGTTTTGTGTCATCTGCAAACTTCGCCACCTCACTGTTTATCCCTGTCTCCAGGTCATTTATGAACAGATTGAAAAGCACCGGTCCCAGGACAGAGCCCTGGGGCACACCGCTTTTCACTTCTCTCCATTGTGAAAATTTCCCATTGACACCTACTCTTTGTTTCCGGGGTCTCAACCACTCAACCAGTTCTCAATCCATAAGAGGACCTGCCGTCTTATCCCCTGACTGTGCAATTTTCTCAGCAGCCTTTGGTGAGGGACTGTGCCAAAAGCCTTTTGAAAATCCAGATAGACTATATCAACCGGTTCACCCAAATCCACGTGTCTGTTCACCTTTTCAAAAAATTCTAAGAGGTTTGTCAGACAAGATTTACCCTTACAGAAGCCATGCTGATTTTCTCTCAGCAAGGTTTGTTCTTTTATGTGTTTTAAGATTTTCTCTTGGATGAGGCTTTCCACCATCTTCCCTGGGACAGATGTAAGGCTAACCAGCATGTAGTTTCCTGGAGGAGTAAGAGGAATTGTTTCTCCATGGTTCTGTCCTTGCCTGCCTCACACCTATCTCTGCCTGGAAGCTGCTGTTTTGTTCTGGCCTTCCTATAAACAATCGTAGGTCAGGCCTTGATCGTCTGCCTGAAAAACAGTCAGGTTTAAGCATGGTTGGAGATCCTCCTAGTTGTGGTCTGCAGATTTCTGCCTGCTCATTCCTCCTACAGTGAAAAAGGAGGTGACGGTTGTTCAAAAATAGGCACTCTAGCTTTCTGCACAATCAACTGCCAGTCTACTAACTCACACTGCCATTTTGTGCTGAGAGCCCTTGTGCCAATTAGACTTCTTTTTTCTTGGCCTTAACACACAGTACGGACCCGCAGCGTTCCTTAGTTGGTCAAGTCAGAAACACCTTAGAGCAGCCCTACAAGGGCTTTCAACTTAAGCAAGATTATTTAAGGAGTGGTTTTACCAGTTCCATGCCCGCAAGTGAGTTTTTCTGTGAATAAGGTCTTTGAAGCAGTCTTAACACCAGCTTGCCTCCTGTCCTGATACCATCATCTGGTGTATTCCATCTCAACCATAAGATTCTCAGTGCCTGATAGACAACATCTTCTATCAAGATTATATTTCTGGTACAATGCTTTGATAAAGATAGCAAGTTGCTATCGAAAGCTTAGCTTACATTTTTTGTTTTAGTAGTGACCAATAAAGGTATCACCTAGTCTGCTTATTAATTTGTTCTTCTTGGTCACACGGCTCAAACCACAATTTTTTTTAATTTATTGGTGAAGATACCAAGTAAAGAGCCGCTCTGCCTATGTACCATGAAGAAAGAGGCACATTCTTGCCACCGGAGGCCTGGACTGCAGCCACTAGGTAAAATTGCTTCTTTTTAATCTGTCCCTGATTATTCCTAGTGAGTTTTGCTAAACTTTTCCCAACTTTCAAATGGAATACATGCTTTTTGCATCACCTCCCCCACCCCACCCCAAATTCCCTCAGGCGAGCAGGGACTTTTAGTCTCGAAACAGCCAAATTGAGGATGGGAAGAAGGGAAGGGGGTGGTCAAGGACTATGCTGCTTTGTTTGACATTCAGGGTGTTAAACCGTATCCGGGACTTTGAAGCAGTCTTAACACCAGCTTGCCTCCTGATACCATCATCTGGTGTATACCATCTCAACTAGAGATGCGCACGAAACGAACAATTTTTCATTTCCGTTTTCGTTTTTTCATTTCGTTACATAACGAAACGACAAACAAATTTTGTCTCTAAAATGAAACGAAACGAACAGAAACACTGGAAATTTTGTCGTGCGTTTCGTTTCCATTACTGCAGTATGAGTGAATTGCTTAAAATCCTTTTAAAAATCACAAAAAATTGAAATAAATGGTAACAAAATGGTAACAAAACGAACAAAAACGAAAACTAATTTTTTTGCAAAAATTTGCAAAAAACGGAAACGAACCCTACAAATGACAAACGACAAATGAAATGCCATTTTTTTGATTCGTGCCCATCTCTAATCTCAACCATAAGATTTTCAGCGCCCGATAGACAACATCCTCTATCAAGATTGCATTTCTGGTACAATGCTTTGATAAAGATAGCAAGTTGCTATCGAAAGCTTAGCTTACATTTTTTGTTTTAGCAGTGACCAATAAAGGTATCACCTAGTCTGCTTATGAATGTGTTCTTCTGGTCACACGGCTCAAACCACAATTTTTTTAAATGGAAAGTCCTATTCTGCCACTCTATCCACGACCCTACAGACCTCCTTAGCGCAATCATGCACACATTGTTCAGTCTCATCTCACTCCCCAGTTCCTTGAGGAACATGGTTTCAGACAGGCCTTCAGGAGGCTGAATTATTATTATTTTAAATACCATCTATTGAAATTCTCAGCGAGAGCAGAAGGAGTGGTGTGCGCTCACAAAGCAACTGACTGAGTTGGATGCAACTTCCTTAAAAAGGAACACTCGTTTTCAAAATCTTCTTGTGACTTGGTTCTTATCTGCAATAAGATGGACATACAGAGCTACAGACTTGCAAAAACAGAATTTGTTGGGGTTTTTTTTAAAAGCTAACAGAACACAGTATAGTATCGATATTTTTGTTCGCTCAAGATCAGAATGTCACAAAAAAGACTATGCTCGAGAATTTCTGGCAGCTTGACTTGGTGATCAGAGAGAGAAAATTTTTACTCTTTGAATATTATTTCTAGAGGTGGGTATCCTGGGAATGAACAATGAAGACCAAATCAAGTTAGTGATAAGCGGCTCGGCAATCACGGAGTGTAAGAACAAGAAGTGACTTACAGATTAAACTACTTTCGGTTTATAAATATCTCCGCAACACCACAGTCAGGAGGGCTATGAGCTAATTTTTGATCTTCACAAATATGACCCAGGGTGCACCTGCGCTCCTGACTCTGAGTGTTAATCCTATCCCTATACAATCCGGATGAATAAATTATATTCCACACAAGCACAGATATTCAGCACTTACACAGAAATTCCCAAATGGATGAAAGCAACTTACATGATCCTGGGGCATGGCAGACTGTGATCTCTCTCTCTCTCTCTCTCTCTCCCCCCACCCCTCTCTGTGTTGTGTTGCACACACACACACACACACACACACACACACACACACACACACACACACACA
>JAHTLZ010000204.1:4546855-4558679 GCA_023846285.1 Phrynocephalus versicolor | reverse complement strand
ACACACACACACACACACACACACACACACACACACACACACACACAACTTAAAAAAAAAGAAAAATATAGGGGCAAATGAGACTACAAAAGAAAACATAAGTTTAAAAACTCTTAATAACCCAACATCATATAAGCAACACAATAATACATAATGCGTTCCTGCCACCAGGACCATCTGGCGACATGGCCAATGTTTGTCCTGCTTATGGAGCCCCATTGATCTTCTAGAACTGTACTGATTCTTGCATAGGCAAACAACCTTTCCTCTTTATTAATACAAAATTGGTAAGATCTCTCCAGGTATCAAGGGATATGTTCTTCTTTACCTTAGCCTTCTTTAGTCCAATATTACACCGTTAATTTATCATTAATGCCTATATTCCACTCTTCTTTAAACCATTTATCTAACTGGAAAAGAAAACCTTCCCAATTCCTTTCTATCATTAATCTTGCTCCTGTTAATAAATTTGAAATTGATTATTTTTCACTGCCTTACTCCATCGCTCCTCATCAAATATTGATAAGATATCTCAAAGCCTACAAAAGCGCCAAGTTTGCATCTACTGTAGAATACAGGATTAGATATGTGAATAAGATGAAAATAGGCACTTTGAAAAAGACCCTGCAGGCTTCTGACAGGAGAGGTAAATGCAGATTTCTCTGTTTTCAGAACACTGGAAATACTGTACTGTCTTACTGATGAACCTTCATGTTCCTCTGCTTTTCATGACTGAGTTGGTCATTTTATGTGTAATAATGTGGTATTTTCCTATAGCAAGGATAAACTCAACTTAGAGCTATGGGCAGACTCAGCCAGGACCATAGTCAGGACTGTCTGGGCTTACTTTACAAAGGGTACTCTGAATTTACTGCTGCAACATACTCAGGAAGCCTATAAGCAGATTTTCAATCATCGTAAAGACTACAGGTGTGAGAAAAAATGGCACCAATTTCTCAAGCATCCTTTGGTTCATTCACATGTGATTGATTGACTGATTGAATAATAATTATTGTTGTTATTTATTTATTTATTTATTTGATTTATATACCGTCCATCTTGCAGTACAGCCACTCGGAGCGGTTGCACTTATTTAGCTATAAGTGCTTCCATGTCAGAGTTAAGAATCCATCTTTCCTTACAATAAAGCACTCTCCCAGATATGTCATGGATATCTAACTGGTAAGGTCTAGTTCTGCATTTATCACATGTATTCAAGGACATATGTATTGGCTGCCCTTTGCATCCAAGGGTTCTGGGATGAAATGGTTTGTCTGGATCCATTTAAATCTGGTTTCAGGCCTGGTTATGGAATGGAGGCAGCTTTGATAGGCTTGTTGGATGACCTACATTGGGAGCTAGATGGCAGCTTGTCCTCCTTTCATCCTTACTAAGGCCAGTGATATGAACCATAACTGTATTTAGTCCTAATTCAGCTGGCACCCACCATCATCCGCCGTATCAGCCTTCTGCTTTTCAGTCAGTGGTTAGTGGTACAAAGGATGAAAATACTGCAAAAGCAACAATCCAGTGGCCGGACTCTGTCTGCAACGCCAGTAGAGTGTTATGCTGTTCCCCCACAATTCTGCACAATCTCTGGCTTGCTATACTGTAAATGGAGATTGCTGTTGTTGGCATCAAATTAGAGCTGACTTATAGAGACCCTAATAAGGATGCCAGGGTAAGTGAGACATATAACATGAGGTATCCAGTTCCAGAAACCACCACCCCAGTGAGCTCCTTGGCTGAGCAGGGATTCATATCAAGAACATCTAAGCTCTTGTATGCCACTCAATCTACCAACACCGTGGGATCCAAACAGAGATCATACCATTGGAAATAATAGAGCTTATGCTTCAGCAAAGAGATGAAAGATACTCCTGTGCAAGCTCAAAATTGTTCCACAAGTGCAACAGCAAACTGCCTGATCAGAGTCAAATAAGCCGTATTCTAGCCACACTGTAGTACATCCATATTTTGCAGGGAATTGATCAAGGCAGGCAGATTGTACAAGTAAAATGGCTGGTTTAAGGGTGAGAAGCAAGCTAGAGAAGAAAACAGAATTGAAAGTTAGGATAAGGCAACATGAATAGCAAGGAAGAGTCACAATCATTTGCTTCCTCAGCTTGGCTTCCCTCGACATTCCTAATATGTCAATGGTCTCATCCATTGAATGTTGCCTGCCTAGTCACTAGTTATATGCTGGATCTTGTGTTTTTTACTAGGCAGGGCTTAAGAACAGTCCTGCTCGGTCAGGCCAAGGGCTCCATCTAGTCCTGCTTCCTGTATCTCACAGTGGCCCCACCAGATATGAGAACGATCCCAGTGGTGACCACCACAACTGAAGGGGGAGGGGGAAGACCAAGGGGAAAAAACTCCTTCTCAGTGGTTGGCCCTTGTCTCTGGAACAGCCCACCTTCCAAAATCTACCTCCCCCCCATAGGAAAATTTTCAAAATGCTATTTTAAAATGCATGGCTATTTAGGCAAGCCTCTCAGAGCCCGGGGCCGTGACACCTTCGTGCAGCAGTGTCTCAGCAAAAGATCTTTATTCACGGAGGGTGGTGGAGTCTCCTTCTTTGGAGGTTTTTAAGCAGAGGCTGGGTGGCCCTCTGTCGGGGAGAACTTTGATGGGGGTTCCTGCATGGCAGGAGATTGGACTGGATGGCCCCTGAGGTCTCTTCCAACTCTATGATTCTATGAGTCTATGATTTCTGCCACCTGTTTTCTTTTTAAGTGTGTTGAGTAACTGTTAATTACTGTTATTAGTATAGTGTTTTTATTTAATTTGATTTGAATTCACGGAGTTATTGTCTGCTTTAATTGTTTACTGGCACTACTGTACCCCCCTCCCACTGAGTGGCCCTGTAACCAGATGGGCTGTGTATGTGTGTATATCTGTGTCTGTGTATCTATATATAATAGAGCAATGAGTGATTATAGTGTCTATAGGGCATAGCAGCCATGCCAAACAAGTATTGTAAGATACTGGAAATATGTTTTAAGGTCGGCTCCTATTATGCCTGTGAATGACACGGCTGGAATGACATCAGAGTACCTTACTTGTTCCAGTCAACTAACCACACATACCCACTTAAATCCTTAATTTGCTGTCTTATAAGGTTTCATCCAGGCCCGCTACTTATTTAATACTATAAAACCAACAAGGTGCCAATCAAATGAGGGCAAAGAGGAGACCCGTGTACTGTCGTTATTTTGATCCCTGCCACTACTCTCCATCTTGTCATTTTAGCTGTCAGGAGAAAGCAGAGGAATTTGCCTGTAGGTGCTAAAACTGCCTGCCTTAAAACTCGAGCGGCCACCATCCCAGCTGCCTGTAAGCATTCTGGAAGCGTTTTTGGAGCTACGCCTGTGGATGTGTTAATCTGCCAAGTTTTATTGATGCCCTGGACGTGGCAGACAGCAAAGAAGCTTCAACTTGCCAAATTTCATTAAGATTCTCCAGCAGCTGCAATAAAAAGAATTAGCATGAGAAACAGAACGGAAAGCTGTCTAAAGCGTACAGTGGGGAACCTGAAGAAAAATGAGCTACTATTGAAATGGTACAATAATTTCTTTAAGCAATCAAGAAGAGGTTTGTTAAATAATGGACTAGACAAACTCTAATAAAAATCTGTCAGAGAACACTTTTACTTTTAAACCTTTAATACAAATCTTCTCTGTTTTCCTTTCATTAGCTAACGGCAACAGTCAATCTGATCTTATTATCATATTGTCTGAACAATATCTAATCAGCATGCATGTACATCAGAAACAAATCAAAGGATGAAGAAGTGCAGCATTTAGTAAGATGGCTGTGCGGAAAGCACCCACAGGATAGGCCAGGTCCTTAACAGCACTTTGCACTGCTTTGTTGACACAATGGGAAACAAAAAGACCAGACAGAAAATACTTTAAAAATATTTGCATTTATACTCTTGCTCCAAATGAACCGGTTACTTATCTGTAAGGGAGGACTTTCATGACGCCACACAAATGGGTTTCCTAGCGCGTACACACATGAAGGTTGGACGTCTGTGAAGATTCTCAGTCATCCAGGTGCGTTTATCTGGGAGTTGAGTCATGGCTACTGGACTTCTTTTTGAGAGATAGAAACGTTTCGCTGTTCATCCAAACAGCTTCATCGGTCTGACCGATGAAGCTGTTTGGATGAACAGCGAAACGTTTCTATCGCTCAAAAAGAAGTCCAGTAGCCATGACTCAACTCCCAGATGAAGGTTGGACTTCCCTAACAATAGGAAAGTTTGGTAGTCTTTGCCCTCTCTGCAGAAGCAGAAGCAGAAGCCTTGCCTTTTCCCACGGATTGCGGAGCGAGGGATATCTCAATCAGAAAGGTGTTGAGACAGTGCCAGCAGCTAAGTGCTTGGGTGCTGAAGTTCTTACAGACTGAGCAGGAGTTGGGCTGATGGGATTCGCCCAAGCAACGAAGGCACTCCTGGTGACCGTCGGTATGCGGGATTTTACCTGCACACAAAGAACCCTTCTTGAAAGGCAGCAAAAGTGCCATAAAATTGTCGAAAAGCCTCAACGAGATTAAAAATATAACACCCACAAGGAGACTAACAAAAATGCGATCTCTTAACGAGGCGGTAAAAAGGAACTGAGATGTTTGGGCAGGAACCCTCTCACACATGCTCAGTGCGAGGGGGCTGAGGCTAACAAATTTTCCTATTGCTAGGGAAGTCCGAACTTCGAGCATGGGCGCTGGGAAATCCATCTCTGTGGAGAACCATGAGGTACAAATACAGTATATCCATTGCCCTTCTAGGTCAATAAATTTATTTATTTAAAAAAAATCCAACATGGATTAGCATGGAAGTGGAGAGTTAATAATACACATTTGTATTCTCGGTGTTCTCTATAGTAATATTTGTATTCTCTGTGAAGTTGTCTTATCCTTTCAGAAGCCAATGTCTCACCTCACACCTGTCCGACTCCCTAGGCTTTTACACTGGTCTCTCTACAACCTGCGGATTGGAACATCAAAGACCGAGCCACCTGATATCCTGCTGGAAAGGCAGAGAAACACTTCATCTCACAGGAGAGCGAGAGCATTTATTCCCCCACTTTGAAGACCTGTTCTTCATTCTTCAAAAACTTCCCAGGCAGCATTTGACAAATCGTCCCTACAGGTGGTCAAAATCCATGCTGAGCTCCTTTAATCGGTTGATTCCAAACCCCCCTCTTGCCTTTCAAACAGGCTTTCATAATACAACAGATACATGTTTAAATAATGCAACATCTTAAGAGCATGGCGGTGAGGAAGCAGCCGCATATCACCCACTTAATTACACCTACCCTTCCCTCAAAGTCTCCTCTTGGAAAATTTTCATGCTAAAACTCAATGTCACAAGATACGTAGCTTTAGATCTGATGACTACTACAATCTGAATTCACGAATAGAGATGGACACCTCTTTAACTGGCCTCGCTGGCATTCAGCTGCATGGACAATCAAAGGAGACAGACAGGACTCTTAAAACGGTGGTTCTCAAATACTAGCTGTATTCAGACCGATGAAGCTGTTTGGATGAACAGTGAAACATTTCTATCTCTCAAAAAAGAAGTCCAGTAGCCATGACTCAACTTCCAGATAAACTCACCTGGATGACTGAGAATCTTCACAGACATATGGATGTACATCGTTTTACATTTGACTTTTCAAGTTAATTATGCCTGCATTAGAGATTAGTGAGCTCTCCTAAGCATACCTAGATTAACTACATTTACCAATGTTCTGCATCATCTTGAGAGAGGGTTAATGGAGATACCACTTTGAGATTCCTTTTTATTCCCACTGTCGCCACAATTCAAGGGAAAAAGGCGTTAATGCTTTCCCAAGCTGATTTCCTGACTCTATTTGCGTTTTTCTAAGTGCTGTTTCCTACAACTGTTACCTTTGGAGGAAATAGTCAGGTGGGAGGAATATAATTTTGCACAGGAATATACTACTATTAAGGCTAACGCCACTGAGGTCTAGGGCAGATCACTTGACACCTAGCCCTGGCTGCTTTTATTGATCAGTGTTCTAAGCACAGTTTTTCTATAAAATGCATAGTTCTCCTCTGCAGGAATGCATTTCCATACAGATGGACTACTTCATTGCTACCGTGCCCTGATCTGTAATTAGAGCATTATTTTATTGATATTTTATAGTATTTTGATGCTTCTATATTTTGGATTGAATTCTGCCTTAAGATTTACTGGCAACCCTAGTACTGTATAATTTTCCTATACTGTTCAAGCATTTGCGTCTACAATTGTACACAGCTATAAGACTTTTGGATATTTTTCTACCACTTGGAAATATTTTGGAACACAAAACAAATGTAGATAAATAAAGCTTGTAGAACTAGACAAGCTGGTGTTGCCTGCAATTACTGCAACACTGAAAGAGTTATACCATGATACCCAGATGCATTTTGCTATGATTGTAAATGGTTGGCTGATTGCATTCTGAAATAAACCTTTATTTATTTATTTATTTATTTATTTATTTATTTATTTATTTATTTATTTATTTATTTATTACACTTATAAACCGCCCTATTTTCCCAAAGGGAACTCTGGGTGGTGTACATACACATCACCCCACAATGACTACCCAAATACAATCCCAAGACACGACAATACCCAACAAAATAAAATACAAATCAGCATCCCAATACAATAAAGAACTGCCTCGTGGCGCAGTGGTTAAATGCCTGTACTGCAGGTAAAACTGTGCTCACGACCTGGGGTTCAATCCCAGGTAGCAGGCTCAAGGTTCACTCAGCCTTCCATCCTTCCGAGGTCGGTAAAATGAGTACCCAGCTTGCTGGGGGGGGGGGGGCAATGTGTTGCCTGCACACTGTAATTAAAATTGTAAACCTCCCAGAGACTACTTAAAGTGGTATGGGGCGGTATATAAGCAGAACACATTGCTTTTTTTTTTTTTTTGCTTTGCTTTGCTTAAAATAAAACTAAAAGAGGATAGCAAGTAAAAATAGCAAGATGCCTCTAAACAAGACAAAAAGTCCAAGGCAACTAAAAAACTAGTGCCAACAAGGAAAGGATAAAAGCCAGTTCTGATGTACACAGGCTTCTGATATTTCCTTGGATTTCTAGGGAGAGGGTCAGGTGTCAAACTCTCTGACCTGACTGTACCTCCGTTATGAAATGCTCTCCCCTTAAAATCTTGAGGAGAATTATAGGAAAATCATAATAAAAACCTGGATTTAAAATGGAATTTTATTCTTTTTAACTGCTCGCCTTCTCTTGTGGCTTTAATGTAATATCTTTTAATGCTATAAGATGTCCCTCAATTCCCTGTTCTCAATACTTGAACATGTCTTAATTGTACTGGACTGTATATTACTGTAAGTCCCCTTGGGTCCTTCTCCAAGGAGAAAGGTGGGGTAAAAATACTCTAAATAAATAAATAAATAAATAATCGCTAGTGCCATCTGAGAGACCTGCAGCTACACTGTGTCCCTGCTAGTAATATGGATATAGAGTTGGTGACTTCATGTTCTTACTCATAAAACTGTACCATTCATTCTCCAAATTCATTTTGTCCTTCTAGACGAACAGAAGCATCCCTGTGCTAATCATAAAGTTTCTAGACCCGATATTGTGTACAAAAATGACAGCTCCTCTATCTGTTCCCTCAAAATTTTCAATTTATACCTTTCACCAAAGGAAAAAAAAGGCCACTGAAAACTATAACCGAGCAGCCTCAAGCCTTACCGCTAGAGAATCAATTTGTGACCTTTCTTTCCTCCATATGTAGCATCAGCCCCTACCACCGATACAAAAGCCTGGATAGCAATTTTGTTGATGATACGTGAAGCAAGAGTACACACACTGCTTGATCTTTTTCCAGCTATATTGAATCTGTTCTGCTGACAGCAAGGAAAGTTTTGCACCTGTCAGCTTCCACCACTGCCCTAAATGTCAACAAAGAAGATGGCTATAATAATTGGGCACAAGAGTCCAGAGTGACATTTCTCTCCAGGTAATTCTATCCCATTTCCACACTACCCAAGTGTCAGCCATTATCAGTTGGGGGTGGGGGGTATGTGTATAGATTTAAGACCAACCTAGAGGCATGGAGCTAATTAGCCATTCTCAGAGGGGGAAATATGGTCCCCTGGGGGCCCTGGCCCATTTGTAGGGGGCCACCAGCCAGAATCAGTACACAGCATTTTATGATTGATTGATTGATTGATCGATTGATAACATTTGTTACGTGATTTATACAATCCTGATTTGGCCTAATCTTTTTTTCATATTGTGTTTATGGCAGTGTCCCCCAACCCCAAGGTGGAAAATAGCTGGGCCAAATGATATAATGAGCCATCTTAACCAAGTCAGAGAAATATTCATCTGCTCAAATAGTACATTTTGTGAGTGTGTGTGTGTGTTGTGTCATTACAGTCGTGACCGACTCTTTGTGACCCCATGTCCATGGAGGTTTCTTGGCAGGAATACTGGAGTGGTTTGCCAGTTCCTACTCCAGGCACCTACAGCACCTGGTATTCCCTGGTGGTCTTCCATCCAAGTACTAACCAGGCCCGACCCTGCTTAGCTTCTGAAACCAGGCGAGATCGGATGTGCTTAGGGCATCTGTGAGTAGCAACCCATTATAACCTGAGTCTCCCATGGTCCTTCTTTCATTTGGAGTAAGAGTTTGAACCAGCCCCACAACATTGCTAGATTAATATCTGAACATGCACATTTCGGATTGATTGATGGTTTGGGGGTCCTAACTGGGGTGATGGCGATTTCTATATTCAAATAGGGATGCAAGTATTAAAGGAAGCTTTATGTGCAAGTGAATTCATGGTCAAATTAGGACTTAACTAGTCTCACTGTGGACTCTTCTAAAGACTGTGTAAATTGTTTGTACGAATGATGGAACTCTATGGGTAGCCTAGCCTAAAAGACAGACTTGGCTCTGAGGGTCGTTCAGGATCAAAAAGCCAGATGTGGGTTAAATAAACTAAAAAGCCGACAGACATTATTTTCCTAACTAGGGTCCCAATTTATATAACATCCAAAGAATTACCTAACAAAGCTTTTGGCAGGGCGGGTGATGTACAGATGATGCCCAAAAGACCAGGATATCTAGGAGAAACAATTAACATAATTGCATTCCTTGAAAAGGTCTATGCATTTATGAGGAATTGAACTGTACTGTATTTTTAAACAATACCTGCATAGTTATCATTTTCTTTGGCATCAAAATTTTACAATTCCAAGCCCTGGACCATGAGCCAGAAAACCCTTTCTGCTGTGCAAAAACAAACAAACAAACAAAATAAAAACAAAACAAAACAAAACACCACCTATGTATATATAGCACATATTATCATTCTGCTCTAATGCTTGCATTGCGGTGGATGGTACTTTTAAGCTCCTCCAAGATTTATATTAAAATAAAATAAAATAAAATAAAATAATGACTTGTAAGAGAACAGATTCAAAGAGGAGAATCTTCAAAAGGAAAACACAGGTGGAGGTATTTTACATGTATATGATCAATATTGTGGATAATATGAAATGGAAAACATGGTTTTCAAGGAATATTCCTTCTAATTAGCAGTATTACCTGCCTTACTTCAAATACTTTTGAGCCTTTGGCATATAGGTAAGATGGTTAGACAAATGTAATTCTTTACAGATGGAAGAATGAATGAGATGAACTATGAATCATGTTGTTTAAAAATCTTTGACTTTTATGACAGAAAAACTACGCTAGAATTGAAGCACAGGAAACTATGTTCTGCTCAAGGTTCTGACCTTCACTCCTTTTGACACCAAAGCCCTTCTTCCTCCCGCACAAAGCAAGTGGGCCTAGAGTGGCTCCTTACAGGAACCAAAGTAAACAAGGCAACTATATAGTCTGAGGCAGGGCCGACGCTTCCGTTAAGGCGAACTAGGCAGTTGCCTAGGGCGGCAAAATGGAGAGAGGGCGCTGGACAGCCTGCCGCCCCCCCACCACTGGCCACCGCCGTCCGTCCCCCCACCGCCCGCCAGCTGCCCGTGCCCGTTGCTGCCCACCCCCCGTGCCCGTTGCTGCCCACCCCCCGCACCCGTTGCTGCCCCCGCCCCCTGGCCACCCACCGCCAGCCACCCCGCCCCCTGCCCTGCCCCCACCCCCAACCCACCCCAGCCCCGCCACCACCCGCCACCCCCACCCCTCACCTAGGGCGCAAAAAACCTAGCAGCGGCCCTGGTCTGAGGCAAAGTATCCATCAGAGCAGAGATGACTAGGACAGTGGAGATGGGGGTGGGAGGATCCAATATTGAACATCCTTGATATCAGAGAGAAGAAGCTTCTAAATAACATTTATCTCAACTGACTTGTATATGGAAACTGGTTCCCAATTGTTATCTCATTTATTACCACAACTGTCACAGTATCTCCCATCTTCAAGAGACCTGTTTAATATTGCTAGAAGCCTTTGGAAGCCACTACAACAAAGGGGCCCATCAAATAAGGCATCCTTCTGTATCTGGTGTTCCTACATTTTACAAAGCACACATCCTTTTTTTAGAGAGGAACTTAAACAGGAGAACTTTCAAATTTAAAATAAATACCTCTAAAGTAGCAGTAGAATGGGGAATATAAAAAGAAGAGATGAAAAGGGAGAAGTGCTTATAATTTTTATTAGCTGACTGCTTGTTCTTGTTTTCAAATAAAAGTCTTGCTGATTTCTAAGCAAAAAAAGGTCTCTGTGGATCATACTTCAAGGTTTAAAACCACACTTCTATTTTAATTACTATTTTTTTTTACTTCTTCAATTTCAGTCTTTATAAACGGTGAGCTTTGCTGAGTCAACAGGGTTTTGGCAAGTAAAAAGTAAACTCACCTATTTCAACAACAAAACTGGAGCATTAAAAAGAGAGGCAGCCTGTGCAGCCATACAAACAGCTTAAAGCACCCAAGGAAAACATCCAAGCTGTTAGATGCAACTGATATATATGTTCATTGCTATGCCTTTGTTAGCAGTTACTGGAACAGTTCTCTTTACAGAGTCAAGGGGTAAATCTTAAATAAGGAAGAACTGCAACAAGAAAAACAATTCTCAGAGTAGGACTAAAACTACCCTCAAATGGGTCATCATTCATTTAGCTGTCTGTCTTGGATACATCTCTCATCATAGGGAGGTGTGTCAGGGGAGCAGATAACAATGCTGTCAGGAGGACAGAATTCCTAGGAAGGTCATCCAAGGAGAAATGGTCAAAGCTGGGACACCAGACAAAGATGCATCCACCCAAGGTCAGGAAATTACTGTTGCATGGATGAGCTCCAGCCACTGCAGCTGCTCCCAGATAAAAACGCTGCAACAGTCCCACTGCTGTTGTTGGTCAGTCGTTCAGTCGTGTCTGACTCTTCATGACCCCATGGACCAGAGCTCGCTAGGCCTTCCTATCTTCCACTGTCTCCCGGAGTTTGGTCAAATCCATATTGGTTGCATCAATGACACCGTCCAACCATCTCATTCACTGCCGTCCTCTTTTCCTTTTGCCTTCAGTCTTTCCCAACATCAGGGACTTTTCCAAGGAGTCTTCTTTTCTCATGAGGTAGCCAAAGTACTGGAGCCTCAGCCTCAAAATCTGTCCTTCCAGTGAATATTCGGGATTGATTTCTTTCAGGATGGATAGCCTTGATCTCCTTGCAGTCCAGGGGACTCTCAAGACTCTCCTCCAGCACCACAGCTCAAAAGCATCAATTCTGCAGCGATCAGCCTTCTTTATAGTCCAGCTTTCACTTCCATACATCACTACTGGGAAAACCATAGCTTTGATTATCCTGAC
>JAHTLZ010000204.1:4523868-4537174 GCA_023846285.1 Phrynocephalus versicolor | reverse complement strand
GTAATTGTTAACTCACTGCCTCGCATTAGGCTCCTTATGTATAGATACCATATTCTGAATAGCAAGCTTCTGGTTCTAGTCTCAGCAGGACAGCCAGATATTTGCAGCAGGACTCATGAGGATAAATGACTATTTTGAGAAAAGAAAACAAGTTACTGTAAAATGAGCAACAAGATTAAGAAGGAAATCACAGTGACAATACCTGTGGTATCACCCTATATATTTAGTATGCAGCAATTGTAACAGTTCTGTATCTTTGATTTGTGTCTTTACCATTTCAGTGTATTCTGACATATTCTTCTATTTCAGAACCAGATGATAAAATGTAGGAGCTCAGACTACAAGTAGTCCCAAGGATAACTAATAGAAGTGCCAACCCCATCTTCTAGGTTGTGGAAACATTTTTTTTTTAAAAAACCCAGAGTTTCAAGGGATGACAACATTTTCTGAAGTTGATTTTCTAGTTATCTGGCCTTTTGATTTCCCAAGAGGCCCTCATCCCTGAAATGCATCAGCTCAGCAGTCTCAGCAGTTCTACAACAGCAATTAGCGTCCTAGGGAAGCAGTTATGAATAGCAAAAAACATAACTAAACTGGAATTAATCAAGAGTAAAATTAAAAATACTGTATCAGGGAGTTCATGTAACCACAGGAGTTTTTCCACTAAACATGACTTGTAAGGCACAACGGCATATCTAGGCTTCCCCTGGCACAAAAGAAACTTGAATAATTGTGGTTTCTTAGTGACTTAGAAAACCAATGAAGGCTAATGATAATGAGGATTACTTGGCATGTTTAATCAAGTCAAAGAGGAAAACTCACAGGAGTATGGCTGTTATTTCATTTCCCTCTCATCGTGGTTCGCCGTCCCACTTGGGACTGGTATGAAGAAATGTTACTCCATGTCCATTGCGTGACAACGGGAGTTCATCCTGACCACGCCCCATGAACTGGGATTTAAGCAGGATGAGTGATTCCCCTCCCTGGCCTCAGGAACCTGCTCGTCTCGGTTCTCATTCCGAGACGAGTGCCCGTGAGGTAAGGCTCATCACGCAACGTGCCATTCTCCATCTAGTGGCAGGAGTGTTAAGTGCAATTTGCCAGTACATTCCCTATGGAGTCAGCAACACAATGCAGAGAGATTAAAAGACAAATGCCTCGAACTTAGCTCCATAACACATTGAAGGCAAAGTTGAGGAGATTCGAAAGATCGAAAAACAGAAGGTCGGACCAAAAAAAAAAAAAAAAGAGAAACAAAAGGCTGAGAAGTTCAGATGTTGTCACAAAACAAGGACGTGTAGTAACAGTTATCACGGAACCATCAATCATGCCTGTGGGTACACGGGAACAGGGACAGTACCGGGACAAGACCAGGTGACTGCGAGTGACGTGATCATGAAACGAACGTCAACTTGGAACGAGGAAGGACGGGAAGTAATCCTCTATGAGAGAAACTGAAACTCAGCCAAGCAAAGGCATGGAACCCATGCTCTACAAAAAGATTAAGAGAGGACTATTTGTAATAGGAGACTCTCCTCTGTGTGAGTCTGAAACTGACATATGATGGAAAGATCCATGGACCTCCCAGATGTGCTACCTCTCTGGAGCAGAGATTATACATGTGACGGAACAATCACCAAGACCTATGCTAAACCCCAAAGAAATAGATCGCTTCCTTCTCATCCATGTGGAAATGACCAACACAGCCAAGATCAACTTTTAAGAGATCACATCAGACTTTGAAGCACTGGGAAGGAAACTAAAAGACTTTTAGATAGTTTTCTCATCCATCCTAGCAGAACTCAGAAGAGGAAAAAGAAAGGGAAACAAAAATACTCCGAGTGAATAACTGGCTATGAAAACGGTGTTGATGTGAGGGTCTGGTTTATAGGACCATAGGTTGAGCTTCCAGAAAGTAAGAGATGTCTTACATCTCACATGAACTGAGAAGAATGTGTTTGGCTATAACATGAAGAACTTCATCAGGAGGGCTTTAAACAGAATCAAAAGTGGGGAGGGAGAAGAAAATCATACAGAGCTAAAGATGGATGCAGCCTTAGACAACCACCTGGCAGTTAACCTTTGATACATTTTATACCCCCCACCACCAAATCTGGCAATGCAGGGCGGCCTGTGCAGATACTTCTGCCTTGAACAGCCTGCTGGACGCGGTGGCCTTACAGGCCCCTTCCAACTTCATGATTGTACGTCTTTTATTTCATTTGTTGGCAATGCTGTGGATGGGACCTGTTCTCAGCCCTTGGGAAGCAATGGTTTCAAGTCATTATTTCCAGAGTTAATATCTGCGTAACTAAAAATATATATATATCATGTAGGCTACAGTTTCAAGCTATTCTTCTCACTTCTGATCGAGGATTCAAGCAAAAAAGGGAGAGGTAGGGTTCCTATGAAGCAAGTCACAGATCTTTTTTCCCTCTTTATCACACTGCTTTCTTTCGTTCTGCTACATATTTTCCCATGAGGTTCTGGCAAGTTTTAATTGCCACAGAAAACAAAACTGTGTTCCTCTTCGTCTGCATTCACACAAAGTCTAGGACAAAAGAAGAAGGAAACAGCCTACCACTTTTCTGGGTGGAAGGAATATCAACTACACCTGATACACAGTATATATCTGTGCAGAAGACGCAAATCAGTGCTGTGCATCTTTTGTGAGTTTGGGGCAATTACCTCCTCCTGGAGGAGGCCTTAGTATTTCCCAATGAGACTGGAAGTGCACATTCATTTTTAAAAACGACCCTCAAGTCCTCCTTTTCCCCCCTTGCCCTTCCTTTGCCAAAAGAAAACATATGGGAAGTCTGGTTTGAAAGACGTTTTGAATTGCCTGGAGGGTAGCCTGGGTGTGATTCCATAGAGATCTGGAAGGAATAGATGCTGCTGAACCCTGCATCATCTCCAGCCAACAAAGATGCTTAAAAGCTCCTAGTAGTGGAATGGTCGTTGGCAAAATAATGAACCAAATGAACCCCAAATATCAGTTATCTTAAGGATACTAATATCACTAAAAAAAAATCAAATCATGTCTGTCAAGCCGGTATCTCTTAACGGCATTCATCTGAAGAGTGTTGTCTCTTAAGAGTTCTGAGACCATTAACAACAAGGATCAGCAGCAGCATTTTATGTTGTGAGCACAGTTTGTCAAAGACGGTTTCTTCATGTCCACTCTTGTCCTGGGAGGAAGTTCGTTGTGTGTTGATGTCGGTCGCGGTCACGTGGTATTCTTGCGGTTCTGCCCCTGTTCCCGTGTACACACAGGTGTGATTGATGATACCAGCATGACTGTTTCTGCACATCCTCGTTCCGTGATGAGTTGTGATATTCCATGCCTTTGTTCTCCGTGTTTTTTTTTCCGGCCTGACTTTCAATTTTTTGATGTTTTGATTCTCCGAAGCCTTGCCTTCAATGCATTACGAAGCTAAGTTTGAGGCATTTGTCTTTTAATCTCTCTGCACTGTGTTGCTGACTCCATAGGGAATGTACTGGCGAATGGCACTTCGCACTCCTGCCACTAGATGGAGAATGGCACGTTGCATGACGAGCCTTACCTCACAGGCACTCATATCGGAATGAGAAGTGAGATGAAGAGATTCCCGAGGCCAGGGAGGGGAATCTCTCATCCTGCTTAGATCGCAGTTCAGGGGGTGTGGTCGGGACGAACTCCCCTCATCCCACAATGGACGTGCAGTTAGATTTGTTCGTACCAGTCCCCAGTGCGAACAGCGATGAGATGGACATGAAGTATCAGCCTTAGAAAAGATATTTCTTTTTAAAAAAACATTTTTAAAAAAATATTGACCCCTTTAGGGTGAAAGTTAAAGATGTGTAAAAGATTCTAAAATTATTGAAAAGCAGAAAACAAGTTAGGAATGTCTCTGCTTAGAAACAGAAGATTCTGTTAGGCTGTACTTCTTTAACCTGTTTTTGTGTAAAACAGTTCTACACTAAAAGAAACCCCAGTTATTCACAGTCTGAGTCCTAGATAGCACAATGTAAAAATAACAAACCCTATTTATAACATTGCTTGTATTATTTTTAAGAGATAGGGATACTTGGATCTTCATTAGCAAGATGTGAAGTAGGCTCCTCTTTCATATCAAGAGCCCTTAAGCCAATGCATGTGAATGTAAGCCATTCATCTTGCATTACAATCAGTGACAACAAGAACACTATAAAATCAAAGGCGATCGCACACTAACTACCATTTCTTAGAAGGGGCATTTCTGCCACTTAGCAAGTCAACATCAACATTCAGTCAATACGGAAAGAGGTGCTCAGATCAAGCAGGACACTAAGACCTACTGCCTTGCCTTCTTATATTCCCACTTCATTTCCCTTCATCACTTAAGAATTTGGCTATCAGTTCAAGATGGATGGGAGATTATTTTTTTTCTGAACAAGTTTCAAGGAATCAGGCTCTAAAACAAGTTCTTCCATAGGATGATTTGGAAGGAAACGGCAAGGATGAAGACAAACACATTTTGCATATACAAGTGGTACCTTGTATAAAGGAATTACTTTGTTCCAAATGAAATTATGTTAAGCAAATTTTCCTTTATACAAATTCCCATAGGAATGCATTGAAAACAGAGTAATCTCATTTTTATGTTGTATGGATTCTTCCCATAGGCGATTATGTTAAGCAAATTTCCCCTATCTCTGGAATTTTTTATGTTGTACAGATTTTATGTTATACAAACTGTTTGTTATACAAGGGTCCACTGTAAACTCTTTGAATTCTGTCTTTCTGCCTTTTCACCTCTGTTAATTAAACAACAACAAAAGCAAAACCCTGGGGATATATCACCCCCTGATTTAAAGAAGACTGTTATCTTTTTGATTTTTGGAACACTCTTGTGATACTGCCAGGCATTATCCTTGTGTACTGATTTGGAGGGAACAGGAACCTGCACCACACCATTATACGACCTGTGATTTCCTTTAGGAAATGATTTTAAAAACAAGAGTCAGTCCAAAGAGATAACACTTAGCTCTTCTCTCCTCTGCTGTCCATTCCCAGCCTTCCACTCTTTGCTCCAAAGAAATTACATCTACATCTCCTCGATGACGAAATGTCCAGGAGAAAAAAGACAGTTAATACTATTAACTGAAATGTGACAATAAATTAAGATTTGCTATTTCTCAACAGACTCTCTAATTACCGCAGTAGCAACAACCTGGAAAGCACAACAAAGCAAAAAGCTCTGCTTATATACCACCCCATAGCACTTCAAGTAGCATCTGGGCAGTTTACAGTTTTTTGATTACAGTATGCAGGCTACACATTGCCACCGCCCCCCAGCAAGCTGGGTACTCATTTTACCAACCTTAGAAGGATGGAAGGCTGAGTCAACCATGAGCCTGCTGCCTGGGATTGAACCCCAGGTCGTGAGCACAGTTTTACCTGCAGTACAGGCATTTAACCACTGCGCCACGAGGCTCTTAAGAAAAAAATACTTTGGGTTTTCATTGAGTCTTCTCCTTCTTTCTCAGTGACTATACACTGACAACAAAATATGCCTTCCTTCATCTTTAGCCTGTGGACTAAAAACCACAGAGTATTTAGTTGCTGTCAAACAATTTACTGGTTTCATGCATCACTGCAGACATTGGAAACAGAACAGTTCCCCACTACCAAAAGTTCTCGTGGCGGCATACAACAAGTATTAAATCTATAAAACAATTAAATTATTAAAACCATAAAATACAATACAGTTAAAACAACATACAGTACAATTATAAATTATAAAAACCTGCTCCTCATTTCATATGTATCTCACCAGTGTGGTTTGTTAAAATTCTATTTAACAATTCTGGAAAGGCAAGGTGTTTTAGCAAGTTAACATGATGAGAACATTTGTATTGTTTCACTATTTTAAATGGCATGGCCAACGGGATACAGCAAATTCAAGAGTCAACTGAGAAACATGTATTGTTTGAAGACGTGATTCAAAGGAACACCTGCTTCAATTCCACATAATGACTGTAATCTAGTCATATGTTACAACTAAAGTAAGCTTGTTGAATCAATAGAATTTAAGGAGCTGACTCATCAAACCTCTACTGACTCTCTAGGCCTACTCTCATGGAAATATATTGCTGGATTTCTCACTTGTACATATACAGGATGTACACTGGAAAAATAGAAAGACATTATCCAGTACTGGCCATCAACTGAGCCTACATTCAGTTGTGGCCAAGAAAAATATAGACACATGAGTGTAATGCAAGAATTCTAGTGCATTAGTGCTAATATTTACACAAATTTAGCAGTCTTTCAGTTCTATATAAAAGTTACAGATAAAATAATCCAGGAATCTTCCCTAAAGGATTGCTGAGAGCAAAATACTGAACCTATACATGTGATAAAAGCTTGAAATGTTCTGAGACTTGTTAGGGAGGATACAGGTAGTGCAAATACTGGCAACGTACCATTTGCAACACAAAAGCAAATTTTATTGGATAGAGCCTTATGATATCATACAATTAGGGATGAGCACGAAATGGAAACACGTTTCGTTTTGTGCTCACCCCTGTTTTGTTTTGTTTCGTTTCTTATGATGTTTTTTTAAAAAAATTGGTGTTTGGGACTCCGGGAGCCTTTTTTAAAGGGCTCCTGCTGAGCTGCTATCGGCTGGACCCCTTTAAAACTGGCCTAGTCGGCACCAGGGGGATGCACTAGTACTGAATAGGTAAGGTTTAAAGGGCTCCAGCCATTGACAGCTCGGCAGGAATCCTCTGAAAATGGTCGGGAGGGCAGTTCTGGTGACTGCGCTCCCCCCCCCCCGAGCATTTTCAGAGGGCTTCTGTCGAGCTGTCAATGGCTGGATCCCTTTCAGGGGGTCCCCCTGGTGCCGACTGGGCCAGGTTTAAAGGGCTCCAGCCATTGACAGATCGGCAGGAGCCCTCAGAAAACAGTCAGGTAGGCAGCACAAACTGCCTGTATCTCACAGTGGCCCCACCAAATGCCTCTGGGAGCACACAAGATTAGAAATCTGTCTCCTGATACCACTCCCCTGCAGCTGGCCCTTGAAGTACCCCGGTTTTAAGCCTGGAAACTACACATCTTCATCATAGTTTGTAACCTGTGATGGACTTTTCCTCCAGGAATCTGTCCAATCCCCTTTTGAAGGCATCAGGCCAGATGCCATCACCATATCCAGTGGCAGGGAGTTCCACAGAAAAACAACATGCTGGGTTAAAAAATTTCTTTTCTCTGTTCTCCCTCTCCGAACCCTCAATTTGAGTGGATGTCCCCTAGTTCTGGTATTTTGTGAGAGGGAGAAGAGTGTCCCTCTATCCACTTTACTCATGCCCTCCATTATTTGTACGTCTCAATCATATCCCACCTCAGGCGCCTTTTTTCCAGACTAAAGAGCACCAAATGTTTTAGCCTTTCCTCATAAGGGAGGTCCTCCAGCCCAGTCATCATTTTAGTCGCGCTCTTCTGTACCTTTTCCAGTTCCACTATGTCTTTTTTTGAGATGCGGTGACCAGAATTGTACACAATACTCCAGGTGAGGCCTTACTATCGTTTTGTACAATGGCATTATAATGTTGACTGTTTTATTTTCAATCCCCTTTTTGATGATCCCTAGCATGGAATTGGCCTTCTTCACTGCTGCCACACACTGGGTAGATACCTTTGAGTCAGATTAGTACAAGGCAATACCACTATATGTGGTGTGGAGATAGTTGATTGAGACTAACGTTTTGACTTCACTGCAGGTGCTAGAATCCAGAATTGATCACTGAAAATGAAAGGTGGTAGATGCAGGACAGATAGAAGCAAACAGTTCTTTAAATAGTGCAGATTTAAAGTGTGGCATTAATTTTCACGAGATATAACGGCAGCTACCAAGTGGGCCAGCTTTAAGAATCTATTAGTCATGATGCATCTATAGTCCCTTCAATATCACAGGCAGCATGAAGAGGGGATTATCTGCAGCTTCTCTTTAAGCACCACAGAGATTTTCTAAAAAAAAAATCTAGAAGTTTGGCAGCCAGCTAACAAAAATGACCCTGAGAAATTCTCCTGAGTGACGTTATGCCGTTCCAACTATTGCTTCTTGCAAATACAGTCAAGATCAATTTAGCTTCCATCTCAAAATATCAATATAATTGTAGACAAAGAGTTTATTTAATTTAAGGAAACCTAGCCTATCGATTTAAAATTTAGTGGACAGCTGCAGTTACACACTGGAATTTTTACTAAAGCATCAAAGGAAAACAGCTCTTAAAACACATTTTCTTGAGCCAGGTGAGGACTATTCAGTTACTTTCTTCTCCCTGTGAAACTGACACTACCAGTACCATGGTGATGAGTGATTCCTGGTTCAACCCTCTCAAAATCTGTTCCCAAATGTCTGTGAAAAAGATTCCATAAAGATTAAAAACAATTAAGTCTCCCAGTGTGTGTGTGTGTGTGTGTGTGTGTGTGTGTGTGTGTGTGTGTGTGTGTGTGTGTGTGTGTGTGTGTGTGTGTGTGTGTGTGCGTGCGTGCGTGCGCTGGTTCAATCCCTGTAGTAGTGATTTCCGATGCCTTAAGATTAAAATATTTTATATCATATTTTATATCTATCGTGCTTCTTAAAATGAGCATTCACTTTAAAATGCACAAATACCGGTACATTCAGATAAATACAAGAGACCATGTACTAAAGCTCGAGGTGTTTCTAATACGCAGTCCTGACCTGATGGGCAAGAAAAGGTATGCTCATTTGTTCGGCTCTTTGATCTGCCTGAAGTCCGAACAAGGAACAGAAGAAGTGAAAGGAAAAAATGGCATGGGCTGCTAGAGGAAATGTCTTCGAGCATCTTCTGTTTTCTCGACTTCACTGAAGCCATCATATGAACTGCTTAGAATTTGCCTTCGCTCCCCTCCATTCCTGATTCATCATGAATGAATCAGGATTACAGAAAAAGAGCAATCGTGAAAAAAAAAATCTTTTGTATGTTGTCAAGTATCATGCTGCCACTGGCTTCTAATGTTTACACCCTTAAGATGACTTTACAGGATTTGGGGTTGACTAGGATTACTCTGTTTTCCAATGCATTCCTATGGGAAATTTGTATATAGGAAAATTTGCTTAACATAATTTCATTTGGAACCAAATGAAATTATACAAAGTACCACTGTATTTTTAATGTTTTCCGAGCATGGAACCTTAAATACTGCTCCTGTAGATTGGGTGGGTGTCCTACTTTATTTAAAAGCTAAAAACAATACGATGTTCAAATTTTAAAAAAAGAATTGTTGCAATCTTGTATCAGTAAAACCAAATCTGTTTGGACAATGGTCCAACACATGTAGCAGCACAGAAGCTGTCCTAAAGAAGGGCTGATTATTTTTTCCATCTAAATGAGTATGTTGACTGGCGATCATTGCCGTTGTCATCATCAGGTGCCTCCAATCAATGATGACTTATGGCAACTGTTTTCAGGGTTTCCTGGACATACAGTGGTACCACGACTTAAGAGCAGCTCGACTTAAGAGCAATTCGACTTGAGAGTGGAAAATTGTTGGCATTTTAACTGCTGCCTTACAAATTATAGATACGGTCTGCTCAACTTACAAATATTTTATTCTTTTTCTTTTTGATTTTTTAACTTCTTTTTTCAATTTTTAAGATAGGTACTCTGACTTAAGAGTAGTTCGACTTAAGAGCATGCATTCGGAACGGATTAAATTCGTTAAGTCGAGGTACCGCTGTACATTGCTCAGAAGTGATTCACCATTCTCTTCGCCTGCAGACAGCCTAGGACTCTGGAGGTGGCTCAAGGCCACACAAGCTGGTTCTGCTCACAAGAAGCAGAGTGGGGAATCAAACTCCCAACCTCTACCTCTGCAGTCTGATACCTAAGCCACTGAGCTACTCAGCCTAAGGCTCCCTCCATGTCTTGGGTAGAAACATTTCACATCATCTCAAGGGTGTATTTGGGGGGGGGGGGTTGCATTTGCCTTGGGGCACGACAATCTGGGGATACCTGGAGAGGGAGCAGGAGGGGGAAGCCGTGTGTCATAAGAATATAAGAACATAAGAACATAAGAAGAGCCATGCTGGATCAGGCCAAAGGCCCATCCAGTCCAGCTTCCTGTATCTCACAGTGGCCCCACCAGATGCGTTTGGGAGCGCATGAGACTAGATATCTGTCTCCTGATACCACTCCCCTGCATCTGGCCCTTGAAGCACCCTGGTTTTAAGCCTGGAGATTACACATCTCCATCATGGTTTGTAACCTGTGATGGACTTCTCCTCCAGGAATCTGTCCAATCCCCTTTTGAAGGCATCCAGGCCAGATGCCATCACCACATCCTGTGGCAGGGAGTTCCACAGACTAACAACACGCTGAGTAAAAAAAAAATCCTTTTGTTTGTTCTCACTCTCGCAGCCCTCCATTTGAGTGGATGTCCCCTAGTCCTCCAGCCAGCAGTCCTCCTTTCCTCCGGCTAAGCGACCCCCTCTGCCTCCGTGTGCCAGGCGAGCAGCGACACAGGCGGGTATGCGGGGAATGCGGTGACCGCAGCACTGTCCTCCTTTTCTTCCTCGCCTTGCTTCAGGCCACCACGGGAGAGGTGTAAGGCGCACATGCTTGTCCACCCACGCACACACAGGATTAAGTGGGTGCAATCCAGTGGGGGGGCAGGTGGGGTGCAAAAACTAACATGTCCCAAGGCGCTTCAAAACCTTGCTACGCCTCTGCATCATCTGCTTCCTGATCCATTTAACTGGAAACATGAAACCATGGAAGCCTACCAAACAAACAACATCACCTAGCCATGATTTTAAGAACACCTCCTGGTGAAGAACATCTTTCACCGTGTCTGAACTTCCGGGACCTGCTTTGAAGAAGGGTGATAGACTGCACTCAAAAGCTTGCAATGTTCCCTTTATAATTTTTAATAGTGGCCTATGAAGGTATCGCCTGTAACCTATTTTTGCCATTGTGTTTTGTGATGGCCACGCGGCTCAACTCCTTTTTGCCTTACTTCCTAGTAATAAGCAGGGACAATCACAAAGTTAACTATCTACTAGGTGATGCTTTGAAATAGAAAATATGGTGCTTCCTGAACACAGCAATTTCAGAGTTCAGTAGTAACTGAAAGTAACTAAACGCAGAGGGAATTAAAATTAGCAAATCTAAATGGAAAGAAGAGAAGAGGATTATTAACAATTTCAGGCAGGAGTAGAAATTAAATCTTGGGGGAAATGAAAAAAGCTTGATGAAACAGGTATTACATAGACATTTAATATAGAAACAAAACCCGAACAGCAAGTTTCACGTAAAAGGGTACTTCTGCTAATGGATTGAAAAACTAGCTAAATTGAGAAACTGATTAGAAATTATTCTGCATTTTGGAGGACAAAAAGAAAAAAGGCAATGGCTCTTACCCACTTCTATTTATAGTACAGCAGCACTCTTTGATTCAACTAAATGCTAGAGATATTTTAAATTTAAACATTTATTATATTTCTGAGTACAGAAGAAATATGAACCCCTTTCAGCATAGGGCTTATTTGGCATGAGGAACAGCCAGATGCTGTCTGACTACCAATTGCGAGGTAAGGAAGAATATTTTTTATATTTTTTATAAAAATAAAGGCGATCACAACCTAGAACCAGTTACTACAATCACACATCTGCATTATTTCTCCAATAAAAGGAAAGATCCAACAGCATTGAATAGTGTGAAACAAATGAAAAATTAAGGTCATTATGTACATGCCAGAATCATGAATCTGGGATTTCTTCAGGTTTAACAGCAATGTCTTCGGAATGTTCAGTTTCTGTTATATTGTTATATTCTGTTATATTGGTAAAGCAAATAGGATTTGAGAGTATGCTAATTAAATTTGCAGATGATACCAAATTGGGAGGAGTTGCTAATTCTCTAGAGCAGGCATGTCCAAACTTCGGCCCTCACAACTCCCAGAATTCTAAGCTTAGATTGCCAATGGCAAAGAACTGTGGGAATTGCGCTACAAAACATCTGGAGGGCCGAAGTTTGAACATGCCTGCCCTAGAGGATGGGATGAAAATCCAAAAGGACCTTGACAGAGTAGAGTGCTGGGCCAAAGCTAACGGAATGGGTTTCAACAGAGGGAAATGTAGGGTGCTGCATATAGGTAAAAAGAATGAATTGCACAGATATAGGATGGGAGACACCTGGCTGGAAAATAGTACTTGTGAAAGGCATTTGGCAGTCTTGGTGGACCACAAATTGAACATGAGCCAGCAGTGTGATGCGGCAGCCAGGAAAGCCAATGTGATTCTTGGTTGCATCAACAGAACCATAATGGCTAGATCAAGGGAAGTGATAGTACCATTCTATTCTGCTCTGGTCAGACCCCACCTGGAGTACTGTGTCCAGTTCGGTGCCCCTCAATTTAAAAAGAATGTTGACAACCTCAAGCGGGTACAGAGGAGAGCGATCAGGATGGTTGAAGGTCTGGAACAAATGTCTTATGAGAAATTGCTTAGGGAACGTTTAGCCTTTCAAAAAGAAGGCTGGGGGGGAGAGATATGATAGCTATGTTTAAATATTTGAAAGGATGTCATATTGAAGAGGGAACAGGTTTGTTTTCCATGGCTTCAGAGACTAGGACGCAGGGCAATGGTTTCAAACTACAGGAGAAGAGATTCAGTTTGAACATTAGAAAGAACTTCATGACAGTTAGAGCTGTTCGGCAGTGGAATATGCTGCCACAAAGGAGGGTGGTGGAGTCTCCTTCTTTGGAGGTCTTTAAGCAGAGATTGGATGGCCATCTGCTGGAAATAATGTGATGGGGTTCCTGCATGGCAGGGGGTTGGACTGGATGGCCCTTGAGGTCTCTTCCAACTCTATGATTCTATGAAAATTCTATGAAATAAATGTTAGTTAAGAAATTGGACATCTGCACATAGATTCAGGCAACTGACTCTAGTTATCAAGTACCATGGAGGTTCCAGAGGTTGGGTGCCACAATGGAAAGGGACATGCCTCATGTGTGTGTGAACTAGGCAGACATTAAACTTCTTCACCACCATTTTCTTCTGCCAGGAACATGTTTTATACAAGTCAGTTCTCAAATAATGTTACTGCCTGCCTTTGTTAGGTGATACACAGTGTGCCCATATGCACAAAATAGTCATGGTTATGTGCTGTCAAATTGCATGGCCAGTCATTAGCACCCACCACCACCACCACCACCATCTAACTAACAACATCTCTGTCCCAAGGGTAGAGATGGTAAACTGTTAAGACTGTCCCAGAGTAATTTGTGATTTTTATTCTGGATTTCTGACAAAC
>JAHTLZ010000204.1:4487666-4517356 GCA_023846285.1 Phrynocephalus versicolor | reverse complement strand
AGATAGATAGATAGATAGATAGATAGATAGATAGATAGATAGATAGAATCCATGTCTAGTGTTCCTGATGTACTATTAGCAATAACAGGATTTCTGTTCAAATAAATCCACAAGCTTCTTAAGAAAAAGTACCAGCCCTGTAATATTCAATATTCATGCTCCCACCCCAACCACTAAAATGAAGTTGATTTAACAGGAAATCTCCCGAAGTGTTTATACACTGTGGATAAGGCAGGATGAGATAGAAGTGTAGTTAAAGAAAGGCCAGAACTACTGCATTTTTATCCACCTGTGGAAGAAAAGGTTGTTTTCTCTCTGCCACCTCCCCCACCCCATCTAGGCTCCTATATTACATTGGTAGCTGGGTTTTACTTGGCTTCTTGGGTTATTTATTTCAGTTCCTCTAAAATGGGTTCTCAGAAACAGCTAGCCAAGAAGCAATTCATGCTGGCTCTGAATCCTACCTCTTATCATGTTACAAGGGTCCTCTGGTGTGAAACAATAGTTCTGAAAGTAAAGAGGATACTGTAAATCTAGCAATCCTGCATGAAAGTCCTGTATATGATTCTGTGTTGTGCTGCAAAGCATTCCGCAAAAGAAAAAAGCATTGCAGGAAGAAATACATGTTTCTTTCTGGTATACTGTGAATTCCCCTGGCATAGTACAGTACTCTCTCCTAGGTATATTGTAGTACTTTAAAAGTTGCAGCAAATCTTTTTCAGGAGTTATTCATGGAATGTACTACTTTCTTAATGTTTCCTTAACAAAGTCTGAAGCAAGGACTAGAGATTTTAAAGAACTGTAGGGGTCAGAATGTGGGAGTAGCATAAACAAGCCATCATTATTAAATAAAATACAAAAAGTTTGCAAATAGTGCACTTTCTGACAGTAACAGAATGAGACTTCAAAAATTTGGTAGCCTATTTTTCCAGATTCAGGACATTATTTTTTCATTATAATACACGTCAGTTCCCATGATTTTTTTTTCTAAACCCTATCATCCAGTTTTCTTGAGGTGTCTATTGAATCAATCTAATACATTTATAACACGAGGATAACGAGACGGTTCAGTGGAACCAGTCGCTGGACCTCCAAAGAAACCTTGGCTTAATATGTTCTCAAACAGCATTGTGGAGTTAAATCAGAGATATGATCGAGCAAAAGGCTGGTGCGTGCTGCTTCAATGGTCTTCCTTTGCTTCTCCGACATATGGGTAAATGAACCACAGGCATTCATAGAATCATAGAATCATAGAGTTGGAGGAGACCTCAAGGGCTATCCAGTCCAAACCCCTGTCATGCAGGAACCACCATCACAGTACTCCCCACAGGTGGCCATCCAGCCTCTGCTTAGAAACCTCCAAAGAAGGAGACCCCACCACCCTCCTTTGTGGCAGCATATTATTCCACTGCCGCACAGCTCTAACTGTCATGAAGTTCTTGATGTTCTTCCTGAAGTTCTTCCTGATTCTACCCACGACTTGCTTGTTTGTTGTGATGTGCTGAGAAACCAGACCAGAAACAACAGACAAGAACAAACATATGAACCAGGGTTCTAAGTTTGTGCATCCTGATGAACAAGCCATGTCTGAAGTTAGTCTTTGAGGTGCCACATGTTTTGTGTCTTTTCTTTTCTTTTTCTTTTTCTTTGATTTTTGCCTGAAGGCCACAGATGAAAGCCCTTTTGCTCTTTTAACTGGCTCACAGGAGTATTCCTCTGACAAAAAATACACAATACGAACTTGTGTGCTGACTCGTTTACTTCCATTTCCCATACTAATTTTCCTTCAGTCCTTCAATAAAATATCACAGCCTTCTGTCCTCTTTTACATTGCACAAATTTATGTCTTTCTTTGTTGATACAGCAAGAAGATTTACAGTTATTTGCCACTGACTACATTAATTATTTGGCTTTCATCGTTTAATCTTCTTTGGTTCGTTGTGAATACTCTGACTCACGTTTGATCATTTAAAGACCTATGCTTGTATAATATTTTTTCCAGTCATGTCCCCATGATGCTTTTGCCAGTAGTTTTATCCTTTCCAGCTTTGAGGGTGACCACAGTTTCTTTTTCACACTTTCCTGCTCAGCATTTCAGTCCTTGCTACTTCTTCTTTACTGTCCATAACTCAACTGTGGTCCTGCAGTTAATGAAATTGCTATACATGTTACAGGGTGTGACAAACCCTGCCGACAGGAGTGATGAATATGCAGATCATCAGCCAATCCCAGCAGGAGGGCGGGGAATGGTATGATATAAAAGGGTGGAGCCTAGGCAGTTAGTGCAGTTCAGTGAGTTAAGTTGAGAGTGAGTGCTAGGAGAGAGCACTGTTCTCTGAGAGTTCTGTCAGGCAGTAAGGGCTATACTGTTTACTAGGTATTGAAGAGAGGAAGGCTTGTAGAGCTGAGTAAATCTATTACAGTATATGTTAAAGGCAACGCATACCATCCTCAGATATTGTTATATTTATTATCTTCTCAATAAAGTTCGTCATTATTTTTATATTATATATCTCTGAGTCAGTCCCAATTCATGAGGCGACAAGTTTAAAAGGTGGCAGCATTATTAAGTGAATAAAAGGTGGCAGCAGTACCATTTCCATTACAGAATTCAGTCTCTAAAAAGGGGTGACGTCACAATTTAGTGGCACAGCAGTGGGATGACGAAATAAACCCAGTTGTGCTTTGAAAACACAGTCTCTGGAAAGGGGGATCGTCACACAGGGTATGTGGATTATTTTGCACTGTTATATATCACATTGGCTTCAATTTCTGTACAACACTCAACTGCTACTCTTCAACTGCCATTGATAAGGGCCAAGACCGCCCCATCTCTGCTGTCTTTCTGGAAACAGGCAAAGACCTTCCTCTTCAGGCAAGCTTTCCCTGAATAAGGACTACCTACTATGTGACTTTATATGGATCACCATGCATGACTGCATTGACTGATTTCATAAGTGTTTTCCATGTTGCTTTTCACCTCTCATAATGGATTTTTTTCTTTTCTTCTTGCATGTTTTTGGTAGCTTTAATGTTACCTTTTAATGTTGTAAGATGACTCTTCTAACTCCCTGTTCTTAACTTGAATATGTCTTAAATGTTCTGGACTGTATATTGTCCCTCATTATTGTAAAATCCACCTTGGGTCATTTTTCCAAGGAGAAAGGGGGGTAAAATATTCAAAATAAATACATAAATAAATAAAATAAAATAACTGCTAAACCTCACTTATATCCCACTGTCCCACATAGGGGATTGACCCCCCCTCTCTGTGTGTGTATGAATTTGATACTCGGCAAGCACATCTGATCTCGCCTGATTTCGGAAGCTAAGCAGGGTCGGCCCTGGTTAGTACTTGGATGGGAGACCTCCAAGGAATACCAGGTGCTGTAGGCGCCTGGAATAGGAACTGGCAAACCACTCCAGTATTCCTGCCAAGAAAACTCCATGGACATGGGGTCACGAAGGGTCGTTCACGACTGTAATGACACAACACACACACACATCTTCTTTCAATCTTCTTTTTGGTACACACAGAACACCCATAGGGAACAGACGGTTCAAGCCATGTGAAGATGGATACTGTAGATGCTATGATGCCACAGATTAGATGTTGATTAATCACAGACAAGAGAATGAGTACATTAAGTCAAGAAACCAAACAAGACCTGGGAATTTAGGGAATCTATAGATTCAATTGATTAAAATGGGCTTACTCTAGTTGGGATTTACTTTAGCACAGTACTTACTTGCAAGCCTCAGCAGAATTGCTATTGAAAAGATTTTTGTGACAACATTAATTCAGACTCACTATAAGCTGGCAGTGATTTGACAATTATCAGTAGGTAAATTGAACTGGTTATGTAGTAGTCCCTCAAACATTTGTGGCACACTGTTTTCAGTTTTTCCAGACTTCTCAAAAATCTTTCCTGATATCTGTAACAAATTGTTTTCAGAATCTGCAGGCCAACATAGTTGGCTGTCCCTTATCACAACAGCAGAGCTAGGGAAAGATTTTTGAGAAACCTGGGAAAGCTGAAAGCAACATGCTACAAATTTTTGAGAGGCTACTACACAACCCATTCAATTTACCCAATTCCATGACACAATGCATAACAACACTGATAAGGGGCAGGATACTTACGTACCTAACAAAAGTGTCTGCTGATAAGTACAAAATGCAGAGGTATGGCATTTCATCCAAGACAAAACTGAGCTGTTAGAAAATTATAGATGCAGTGCAGCAAGCTCATATTTAGATGCAGATTTCAATCCAACATAATAATTCATCCTCTGGTTCAGTTTTAAAAGCTAGTCTGGAGGTATAGAGGAATTCACATTCATGAGTAAATCCATTACATTCTAAGAATAACTGTCCTCTCCTTATTCCTACTGTAGTCTCACTTGACAGATGATAACCATAGGGTTCATCTGACATTTTGAAAATACAATAGGACCCCGTATCCACTGATTCATTATCCACTAATTCAGTTATCCATGGCTGACAGAGGAAAAATAAATAAATAATTCAGCAGCCGCAAAGCAAGCTACTGTCACAAAGAGCAGCTGTAAAGCAAGCTACTGTTGCAAAACAGCAGCTGTAAAGCAAAGTTACTATCACAAATCTGCAGTTTTGGGCACATTTTGGCGTTCTCTCTCATCCACGGTTTTCATTATCCACGGAAAGGCTTGGAAACAATCCCCAGCAGATACTGGGGTCCTACTGTAACTCTCCTTAGTCCTACTGTAGGATTGAGGGGTTAGGGATTATCTAACTCCAAAGGAAAGAAAGTGTTACTCCAGGGAAGAGGAAACAGTCCCTTAAAAGAAATGTATACTTCAGGGAATTAGCCTATCCCCTCTTGTGCCAAGAATATGACCCTGGTAAATGTGGGGCTCTTGAATATGGCACGGTGTACGGAAGGTGGAGTCGTCAGATTGGAAAATATAAAGGGGGTATTCAGGTATGAAGAGTCAGGGAGGAGGAAGAAAGGGATACAGAGGAGAGGCCCAGTTTTGACTTGGTAGATAAAAATAAAAAATCCATGCAGTCTCTCTCTCTCTCTCTGTGTGTGTGTGTGTGTGTGTGTGTGTGTGTTCATGTGCACAAGTGCATGCCTGGCATGAGAGGATGAGCGATATAGAAATTTACAGAGCAAAAAATTATCATGTAAATAGCCCTGGATTTGTGCTACACAGAAATGTGCTGAAACACTTAGCCGTGTAATAAAGACCTCTTGCCACTTCTGCCCTTTTAATCTCTTCTGTTAAATTAATCTCCATAATAGTTTATTCTTCTTGGTTGGTCAGCTGATTCTCTAATATAAATGACAATAATGAAGAATTCAAGGAAAATGATACGGAGGTTTAAAGGAACAAATTGCCGCGTGTGCCAAACTGAAGATTTCAGAAGTCTACAAAGCTCAAATTTGTCATTAATTGAGCGTTATCTCCACAGCAGTCCTTTCAACATCATGAAATATTATGAATAAAAGGGAGATGGGTAATGAACTAGCCTATTACGGTTAAAAATAAAGCTTTGTTCTCCCTTAGCTGAGAAAAGAAAGAAAACGGGGTGGGGTGGGGTGGCGGCATCCAATATGCTAAGCAAATATCAATCCAGTCCTCACTTATCTGAATAGCATGCAACACAGCTCTTAATATCCTATCAGGCACTGAGACGTGAAACAAGGCAACGATTCTCCCATTTAACAGACAGAAAAGACCACCGAATGATGAAAGCTTTTAAATGTTAGCTATGAGTGCTTCAAAGCTAGAAGCGTTGAAGAGGAAATTGGACCACCATCTGTAGCTCTGCTTTGATTGGATTCCTGCACTGAGCAGGGGGTTGGACTCGGTGCCTTTATAGGTCTCATCTAGCTCAGCACTCTAAAATTCTATGGCAGAAATACAAGCTCTGACAACTTAATGAAATTGCAACGAAATGCGCTAGGCATGTAAAATACCCGGCACAAACAGAGTCAAATGGCCGGATCTGAAAAATAACAACTTCACAGTTCCATCCACCAATTAATCAGCCACTGTCGTTTTGTCTAATGTCTGTATTCTTACCTCATGACTTCACCACCATGAGGATAAACACAGGGGACGTATATTTGTATTTGTCAGATATTAGTTAGTGAAATATATGTATTAGACAGGACGTTCTATATATATTTGATATGCATTCAATTGATTTAAAGATGGAGTCTGTAAAAGTGCAAAGTCACAGTGACTCAATGTATAGTTTTTTTCTAATGGAGTGCGGATGTTAAGAATTAACATAATGATTTTGGCTGATGCAAGGGGTTGCAATAGCTATGAGGTAATGTCATTTGTGATGGGACAGACACATGTATAAAATGTTCTATAAATCATTGTTCATTGGACCTTCTGTGAGTAAGGCACCCACTTTGTTTTCTCTGTCATATATTTTGTAAATGTAATGTATGCTGTTATGCCGTTGAACTTTGTATAAGTTCTGTGATGCTGTGATATTTTTTGCATAGTTTTTAATACGTATAGCTGTTTGGTTTTAAGAAAACTCTGTCTTTGGCTAACTATTCAGTAAGTATTGCTTCCACTGGCGGATCAAATAACACAAAACTCTGACAGTATTCCTTGGTCCGAATAAGTGGATTCAATCCATGAAAACTTTCACTGAAATCAATCTGGTTCATTACTTACGCTAACCACTGATCTAAAGTCAAAATATTTGATACTGAAATATTTGTGAGGATGTTGAAATGTGCAGGGCCCAGGTTCATAAAGAAGCTACACGGACTCCTTGAAGGAGAGACGACAACTCCTTAAACTCTGCTAACTTACGAGCCAGCCTGTCCCCAACTATCTGGTAAGTGAAAAGCAACAACTGTGTGTCAAATGATGAGAACGCACACCTGATTTTAAAATTGCAGACATCTAAATATATTTCCATGAAACTCCTCCGATTAAAAATTCAATAAAATAGAAATGACTCTGATTCTGGCCAAAAACATAAACTGGTAGACTGAACACTGAAAGAAAGGTTTTAGCAGTGAGTGGTTGTATGCTCTGTAGCATGTCATTTTCCAGTCTTCTGCCAATCTCAGGCTGCAAAAAGCCTCTTTGATTTGTGGGCAAACAAGCACCTAGTACAGTATTTAAGAGGCAGGCTGCTACTTCCACATTTAACAGATTTTGGTCTTTGGAAATATGTCAGAATTAAATTCCTATTTTTCTGCCTACGGCTCACTTAGGATGCATACACATGCCCATTACACACATTAGAAAGTAAAAGAACTGTGAAGAGGCATAAATAAGCAGAAATGCTGCAATTCAAATTACCCGCTTTGTGTGCGTGTTGTGTCGTTACAGTCGTGACCGACTCTTCGTGACCCCATGACCATGGAGTTTTCTTGGCAGGAAGACTGGAGTGGTTTGCCAGTTCCTACTCCAGGCGCCTACAGACCTGGTATTCCCTGGTGGTCTCCCATCCAAGTACTAACCAGGGCCGACCCTGCTTAGCTTCCGAAATCGGGTGAGATCGGATGTGCTTTAGGTGTGACCAAAGGATATACAATTGAATTGCAATTTTGGCTCCCTCAGTTTTAAAAATATTTTGAAAGTAAGCAAAAACACAAAAATCAAGACCTTTGCTTTTCCATGCCAATCGGAACTGAGTTACAGCAACCCTAATAAGGGTTTTCAAAGTAATTGAGATATTTAAGGTGTGTCAAGTTCCACTCCCCCAGAGGGTTATGATGGCTAAGAGGGGATTTAAAGCCAAGTGTCTTGATTCTTAGTCCATCACAATACCTGTTGCATCAGGCTGGTTATCCCAAAACGTTTAGAACTCAAGAAAATTAGTTGTGTGATTTTTTTTTATCCTATCCAACAACTGTAGCTGCTTCTGGAAAGAGGCTATTCAGTTTCTGGGCAGACAAAATAATAATGAATTCAAGTTTTGTAAAGTGATATATTTAGGAACATTTTCCTATATTAATTCATCTGTCAATCTTAAAGACATCCCTCCTTCACTTCAAAGGATATTGTGCAATTTATACAGCCATATTATAATGCAGACTCTGACAAATGATACACAATAGGCACAGTCCTGTTGCTTAGCTATATAAATAACACTGGAGAAGGCTCTCTGAATTAACATGGGATTTGGCAAGGCAACTCCTCTGCAAGTCCCACCAATTCAAACAGGGCTTTCCTAAGTGCAGCATACAATGTTAAAAGCAAGTTCCAGCCACAATAAGGCCATTTGAGTCAATGGAACCTATCTAAGGCTGTTTTTACACAACCCCTAAAATCTGCTGCGGAATGCTCGCTGATGCGGAGCATAAAATTGTTTTCCCATCAGCAGCAGAGCTTTAAAAAAAAGTACGACCACGCCCATTTAAAACCACCCCAGGGCATCTGTAGTTCTCCCCCCCCCCCCCCCGGTTATATATTGATGGTTTTATCTTGATTGTAAACCGCCCAGAGTTCCATTCGGAAGATGGACGGTATAGAAATACAATAATAAATAAATAAATAAATAAATAAATAAATAAATAAATAAATAAATAAATAAATAATTTTACAAGTACCTGGTCTGGAGGAGGTAAAATCCTTGTTGCTGTTCATTGTTGCTGTTTTAAAGCATTGCATGCCTGGCCCTCCTCTGCTTTTTGTTTTTGTTGCTCTCCCCCCTGGAACAATTAGCTGCTGCCTCGGAGGTGAGCCTGCCATTTTCTCTCTCTCCCCTCACCGCAGACAGAAGCAATAGAGTGTGGGAGGGAGGAACACAGGAAGTAGAACAAAAACCACGTTGGGGGGAATCTGCATTTAAGTTGCCAGCGCATTTTAGGGGTTGTGTAAAACCAGCCTAAGTGATAATTCAACAGATCACCATTGATTCAATTGGCCTATTCTTGACCTACTCACTACACTAAGCAATGAGATTCTGGCCACTGGGTAGTTAAAGATGAGCCTTCCGTCACGATTGCCCAATAATGTCAAATTATAAATAATAGCCAGTATACTCGATAAAACTTGTCAATTATCTTGCACTGGATATAATATCTTAATCCAAGGTTAAAAAACTTACAAGTATACCAACAAATAAAAGAACATAAGAACATAAGAGCATAAGAAGAGCCCTGCTGGATCAGGCCAAAGGCCCATCTAGTCCAGCTTCCTGTATCTCACAGTGGCCCCCACCACATGCGCCTGGGAGCGCACAAGACTAGATATCTGTCTCTTCATACCACTCCTCTGCATCTGGACCTTGGAGTACCCTGGTTTTAAGCCTGGAGATGACACATCACCATCATGGTTTGTAAGGCTAGATGCCATCAACACATCTTGTGGCAGGGAGTTTCACAGACTAACAACACTAACAATATGAAACATAGTGCCCACAGTCATCTCATTTCTTCAGAGTATACCCCTTTAAACACGAGACAACTCACTAAGCAATCATGAGAATTAGGAAGCAAGTTGTGCCTGGCCAATTTCTGATTGGGTGAGGAGGCAAACATTGGGAGAAGCAGCATCAGTGCTGCCACTTTTACAAACCAGGACGAACCAGGCGAAACTGGTTTGTGCCCATCTCTAAGAACTAGTCAACCAGATGGTGTCACCAGTAACGTTTCAGCTTCTTGGGCCATGATCTGCACTTCTATGAAGAACTCTTAGAAAGAAGTGAGCTGCACCACAAAGAAGTAGGTAAGAAAGTCTTTGTCAGGGGTCAAGCCGTAAACTGACGTCTGCTAGACAGGGCGACAGCATTCCAGAGAGACAACTCCACCACTGGGCTGCTTACCACTGATTGCATTTATAATTTTTGTCCATTTGGAAAGCTTCTTGAAAAACACACACAAAGAGGTGAAATTTCTGGTAAAATAATAAGTATTTTGGACAGCATAAAGCTATGAGCTACACTTTGTACATTAATTTTATATCTCATCCCAGATAAATATAAAGTAAAGCGTGTTCTGCTTATATGTACTTTAAAATGGACTCCTGCCCCGAGGAAAGGGTTTGTCTCAATGACTTTATTGGCCCCTTCCAACTTCATTATTTTATGAGGCTGTGATTTTATTTGATTATGATCAGAAACAAAATCCTGGCTTACGTATACTATATGAGTCAAGAAGGGATAGGCTTAAACATTACTTATATTTCAGTTTTCAAATAGAGATGAGCAAGCCTACCTAATTAAA
Organism: Phrynocephalus versicolor; assembly: GCA_023846285.1. Taxonomy (NCBI): domain Eukaryota; kingdom Metazoa; phylum Chordata; class Lepidosauria; order Squamata; family Agamidae; genus Phrynocephalus; species Phrynocephalus versicolor. The sequence continues at coordinate 4,507,160 of JAHTLZ010000204.1, read as the reverse complement.
AGTACTCTCCAAAATGAGAAATCAACCAGCCCATTTACCACAGACAAAAAAATCAAATTAAAGGACAGAAAATATCATGTTAACTCTGCTGTCAAAGCAATTACAAAGACCACATTTTAATAGGAAGAATAACTGTCCAAGGGTATTCTTGAAATTCTCATATATCAAACTGAGTAATCAAGATGATGTGCTAAATATGGGCTGTTTTTGCATTCATTCACAACACCTGGTGTCATTTGCTACTCTAAGCCACATTTTAAAAATCTGCTGGAGCCTCTAAGAGCAGATTGCAATGCTGATGAAGTGACAATAACAACTGTGATGAAGAATAAGAAAACAGAATAGAATATAACACTAAGAAAATGGATGAACAAATAGGAGATCTTTTTGTATTAACTTATGTACGTAAATAAATTAAATATAATAGCTGGAATTGTATAGTTGTCTGTGTAAAGTTTGTGTAAACTTACACACATATAAACTGTATACATTTATTTGGCCAATTGCAAATAATTAGTTAAGTGCCAGCATCTGTCTCATTGTATGCCTCGTCATGAACCTAACTGGGCAATGAGATGTTCCACAGCACTAAGCGATTAGGTGAAATTAGCTGGAGCAAGTCATGCAAACCTTAAATGAATACTGATTAAATTCTAACTAATAAACCGAATATTTCAGGGAGCCAAGAAAGTAAACACTTAGTCTGTAAAATGTGATAGGCCAACTAATGATGTCACAAACCATTAGGTCAATTTGACTTGTATGAGGTATCAAATACTGTACATTAGTAGTTTGTTCACTTTCTGGACTTCTGTAGTTTCCAGTGCTTCTGTTGATTTCTTACCTAAAAGTAAATTCTGTTTTAAAGCAAATCTCTGTTTAAATAGCTCCACATAAATCTGACAAAATAAACTATAATAATATTGTTAACAAATAGTTAAAATAATGAAATAGAAAACACACTATGATTTTGCCATTTTAGACCTCAGACAGAAAATATGGATGTTGATAAAGGGTATTTGTACATGACCCCTAAACTCCGCCGCAAATGGCTCCCAGCTCCGGAGCTTAAAATTGTTTCCCCACCAGCTCCGGAGTTTATAGATAATTAAGTGCGACCATGCCCACCTAAGCGCGTCCCAGCGCACTTTTCAGGTACCTGCTCTCCAGAGGTGAAAATTCCTGATGCGGATATAACGTAGTGACTGCCAGGCTCTCCTTGCTTCTGTTTGTTCTTTTTTTGCCCCCCGACCCTTTAAGAGATCTGAATGCAGTGCCGGGACGGCAGAACGGAGGTGAGCGGCATTCTTTTCTTCCTTTTTTTCTCCCTCCCCTCACGCAGCCAGCAGCCAGGAGTGCAGAGGGGGTGGGAACGCAGGAACAGCGACAAACCCCTAAGATCTCTGGTCCAAATTTAAGTGGCCAGCGGATCTTAGGGGTCGTGTGAAAAGGCTCAAAGACACAAGTAGATGGTTGTGAGAAATGCTGAGACTTGGTATTAAACAGTTGGTTTAAAATCTCTGAGAACTATTGACTAGCTTTATTTACAATATATCTTTAGTATGTCCCATTCTACTCATGGTGGGAAAGAAGTAAAGAATCTTAAAAGTGCCATGGATTAGTAGAAGAGCAACTTTTGCCTGTTTCTGTCTTTGAACTAATACCTACCTACAGCTTCCACCTGCATCGCAACTAGTCATTGTTAATACTGTATAACAAATATTCACATTGGTTCTCTTGGTTTTGTTTTCCTTCCTTATTCCCACTTCTTTTTTTGTCATGTCTTATAGATAGTATACTGCCTAGATGCCCTAAGCACATCCAATCTCACCTGATTTTGGAAGCTAAGCAGGGTCGGACCTGGTTAGTACTTGGATGGGAGACCTCCAAGGAATACCAGGTGCTGTAGGCGCCTGGAGTAGGAACTGGCAAACCACTCCAGTATTCCTGCCAACAAAACTCCATGGATATGGAGTCACGAAGAGTCGGTCACGACTGTAACGACACAACACACACACATAGATAGTAAATGTGAAAGCAGGGGCCGATTCCCACTGATTTGTAGGCCTCTACCATAACACTATTCAAAAACAATTAGGGAAGCAAGGATCTGTGTTAACTGTGATCAAGAAAAAGTCAGTTGTACAAATGGTAACATTATTCACTTTAGGGAAGAACTTGGATAACAGTAGGAATAAAGCAGAGTCATTTAAATGCAAGGCAGTTTCTGAAGATTCTGAAGTGCTGCAGGCATGTCCAAACTCCAGCCCTCCAGATGTTTTGGACCACAACTCGCACAGTCCTTTGCCATTGGCAATCTAAGCTTAGAATTCTGGAAGTTGTGGTCCAAAACATCTGGAGGGTCGAAGTTTGGTTATGCCTGGTTGGGAGAATGTATGAGTCTGCATGCTGTACCAAGCACTGGTATATAATTTAACCTCTAGTCATGCATCTTCCTTCCTTCCTTCCTTCCCTCCAACTTTGTCTTCTTCCTCTTCTGAGAACAAATCTTATAATTCTTCATTCTGGAAATTCTGTCTGACAGATCCACCCCTACAGACATGTACATTTGACTCACCTGAAAAAAGTCTGGGGACGCTTTCCGACCTAGTGTCCTGTTCAGAAAGGAAGTCCCAGCTTATAGCAAGGCAGTTTTCTTTCTGAACAAGAATCTAAGGTCCATTTGAAATTACGGTAGGCCGCAAAGACTTTCCATCCAGGCTTTTTCTCCAGGTGAGTCTCTTTTGTTTATTTATTTATTTATTTATTTATTTATTTATTTATTTATTTATTTATTTATTTATTTATTTATTTACAGTGGACCCTCATATAACAAACAGTTTGTATAACATAAAATCTGTACAACATAAAAAATTCCGGAGATAGGGGAAATTTGCTTAACAGAATTTCACCCTATGGGGTGAATCCATACAACATAAAAATGGTCGCAATTAGGGATTAATCTGTTTTCAATGCATTCCTATGGGAAATCTATATAAAGGAAAATTTGCTTAACAGAATTTCATTTGGAACGAATTAATTCCTTTATACAAGGTACCACTCTATTTTTATATTTGTATACCGCACCAATTTCCCAAAAGGTGTCTTATATTTAGGTGTCTTATGTGTTGGTCTGCCAAATGGAGAATTAAGGGATTTGTAGTTAACAACAACAACAACAACAACAACAACAACAACAACAGCCTCCCATGCCTATTAGCTTGCTCAATGTACTAGCTGATTATTAGTAACTATCCTGAAGAAACTATTAGGATTGGGAAAATGTGTGCTATACATTTAGAAGTGCTATACAGAGAAATGTCAGGATATAGGACAGGTCAGTTTGTCCTGTCAACAGCCCCATCTCGGCTACGTAGACAGAAAATGTATTGCCTGTCCCAGAATTGAGCATTAGAGGAACATATAAAGTGGCTTTGTTCCAGATAAGATTTGTCTTTATTGTCCATTACTGCTTCCTCTTAATGTCAGTGACCATCCTCTTTTACTTTCGCTCCTGCCTAGCCCTTTTACTGCAGTAGTAGGGGAATGCAGTAGGAGGCGTTGATAAGCTCTATGTGTAATCCCTAGCTTCTTCCCAGCAAAATTCTCTGACTGTCCCCAAGGCCTGAAAAAAAAACACCTCATTTCATGCTTTCTTCTGAGTAGGAGCAGAGGTGTAGTTAGGGTTTTCCGCCCCTGGGAACAAAGTCATTTTTTGCAGGCCCCAAGGGATGGGGAGGGGGCCAAGGGGCCATGGAGAAGGCAGTGGCAGCCAAGGAGCCCTCTGCGCTGGCCCTGGCAGTCACCCATGATGCATCTTCTTATGGCTCCTGGGTGGGGTGTTGTTTGGCATCCAATTTGGTGTCCCGAGATCCTACACCCAGGGACAGATGTTCTCCCTTGCCACCATAGCTACACCACTGAGTAGGAGACTTCTTTTTCAGATTTGCACCCGAATAGGAGCATTTGCTTTACAGTCCGGGGACATACTGCAACTTTTCTGGAAGATACCACTTGTGCCTATGGATCTGGCACGTATCTTCTCTCATGTGACTCTGACCTGGCCAAGTGCTGAACAGTGGACTCCGCTTCAGATAATGAACTGCAGCACAAATGCACTTCAATATTGTTAAGTGTATATTTGGAAGGAGGCCTATGTATTCTTCAGGATTCAACCCTTTAAATCAATATACTGTAATGTTTTGGTTGTTTTCCTGAAAAAGTAATTACAGAATTTTGTATTAAATATTAAAAACTGCAAGAGATCCAAAGAATACATACACCGATTTTGTAGGCAACAAGTTCTACCTCCTGACTACTTTTTAAGGCTAGACTGGCCTAGTGTAATACCCATATTCACCTGCAGAGCACAAGGCAGGAGGCTTATGAAGGACAAGCTAAGCACAAAACTTAGCCCCAAGCTTTAGCAGTGTTGTCAATTTTTAAAGCACTGTCATTTCTGAGCACAGTATACATAATATGCAGAGAAATGCATTGCAAAAGAGAACAGTAATTAAAACCTCATTTCACAAATTTGAGGATGGGAGAAGACTATCATTTAAAAAATGAAAATGTACTCATATATGTCAAAGAAACTTAGAAATACATGGGGAAATGTATAGTTGCAGTTTTAACTGTCTTCTAAAGGTCATCAAGGTAGATATGATACTTCCAACAATTTCTGCATCTCTTTAGCTTATTTTGTCCCAGTTTTCCAATCTATCAAGGTCTTCCTGAATCCTCTCTTCTGAAGTATCAGCCACCTCTTCCAGTTAGTAAAAAGGTAAATGCCCCCCCCCGCACATGTGTGCTAGTCGTGTCCAACTCTAGGGGTGGTGCTCATCTCCGTATTCAAGCTGAAGGAAAAGTCTATCACGGTTTACAAACCATGGTGGAGATGTGTAATTCCCCAGCCTTAAAACCAGGGTACTTCAAGGGCCAGATGCAGGGGAGTGGTATCAGGAGACAGATATCTAGTCTCATGCGCTCCCAAACACATCTGGTGGGGCCACTGTGAGATACAGGAAGCTGGACTAGATGGGCCTTTGGCCTGATCCAGCATGGCTCTTCTTATGTTTATGTTCTTATGAAGAGCCAGTGTTGTGCAAGTCCATGGCTGGCATGGCTGCAAGGAAACACTGTTTTACTTTCCCACTTTTTACGGCGGTACCTATTTATCTACTTGCATTTTACATGCTTTCGAACTGCTAGGTTAGCAGGGGGTTCCAGTTAGTACCATCTGCAAATTTAAGGGGTATCACTTCCCAATGTTCATCCAAGTCGCATATGAAAATGCTGTACACCATGCTCAGTATAGAATACTAGTGAGTTCTCTCCAAGATGATGAAGCACGATTAGCAACCACTCTATACAGCTACTAACTATTTACAAATCCACTTAATAGTGTCATCAAGCCAAAATTGTAGTAACTGGGCCACACACTATTCATTTTTGAGAAACCCATGTTGGGTCTTGAAAATCAAAATGTTCTTTTGCAAACTGGATTAAAATAGGTTTTTAATGCTTAATTTTAATATATGTAAATGTGTTACCCTACCCCATTATATCCTTTTTGCCTGTGTGTGTGTGTTGAATGGTTTTACTTTCTTTATCTGTTTTTAGATGATGTTTTTAAATTATTTAATAACTTTTTAACAGTCCCTACACCTTGTTTTAATTTTGTAATTGTTTACATGATATGTGAGTCACATCACCTGGAAGAAAGGTAGCATACAAGTAAGTAAGAAAGTTGCAGCTAACAATCTGCACAAACTATAGTGAACCAGATGGCATTTATGGGGCTTCAGTTTATGCTGCGTTAGAATCTATCTGATTAATCTCCTTAAGCCGAACAATCAAATACCTTACGAAAAATATTGTGGACATAGTTTTCCAGACTGTTCCACTGCAGCCTGCTAATCAGGTTTTTGATGTTTTTGAATGTTCTCCGCTAGAGATGGCTACAAACAACCAGTTTATTTATTTAGAGTATTTAGAGTTTGGCAGTTCGTGCCAGTTCGTTTATCAGCCAAACAGGTATTTGGCATGTCAAAGCCTTGCCTACTTTGGCAGGCACCCACTCAAATTCAATGACTGTAAGAGGCAGGGAATCCAGCCCACTGCCTTCAAGTGGGCACCTATCAGAGGACGCTGGGCTTTGAAGTGCCAAACACCCGTTTGGCCACTCAATGAACCAGTAATTTATGCCCATCTCTACTCCATCTAGTATACTAGCACACCTGACACATCTCCGTTTGTGTTGTTAATAAAGACCGAAAAGGTCTGCAGAGAAAACTAAAGTAAAAATGTTTCACAAATACTGGTTTGGTCTCTTAGTAAGACACATTTCATGGCTCTATTCGTTATCACTTTATTCTTCTCATACTTACTGTTCAGATGCAAATCTGCAAATCAAAAATGTATAATTTTTTTCAGATGCTCATGCTTGACAATGCCTTGTTTGACAATTTGCAGTGCCACTGAGATCGCCAGAGTTCATAACTGAGTTTGCTTTCTAAGAACTGAACAGAAGACAAAACTGGATACCACTGAATTATGTCATCCCATGAATTACAATAGTAAATGTAAATCACTTGTAAACAAATTCATAGCACTGCACTAGATCTATAATGCAAAGCTGTATTGCAAAGTTTTTGCAATACAAAGTATTTATATATGTCTGCACACATCGTGGAGTCTCCTTCTTCGGAGGTTTTTAAGCAGAGGCGGGATGGCCATCTGTTGGGAGCACTGTGATGGGGGTTCCTGCATGGCAGGGAGTTGGACTAGATGACCCTTGAGGTCTCTTCCAACTCTATGATTCTATGATCGTGGTAAATGTTTGTGCGTTTATATCTACCAAAGGATCAAAAATTGTGTTAAACCTGCTCTCTCAACTTCCTGTTTCTGGATATAATATTTTTTTCACACGGAAGGAAATAACATGAACAAGATCAAAGTACAAAAAGGTAGGACTGTAACACATCTTATTCCATTCTGGCAGAATCAATTATTATGTTATGTTGTACAGTGTAGTCTTCAAACATAATTTTTAAACAAATCAACAATAAAAGAAACCATTCATTTCAACCTCTTACTTCTGCTGACATGCAATTCTCTGTGTTCAAACACTCCATCTACTATTTTTATTTTGTACTTCTCTTCTGTTTTAGGTTTGCCAACATAGCATTGTCCAACACAGGTGCAACAACTGCATTCCAAAAAGCACATAAAAGAGTGCTTTGTTCTGCTTTCGTTCTACAGCATTATGCAGGCACTATGAGAAGCTAAGAACATAAGAAGAGCTAAACTGGATCACTCCAAAGGGTCTCTGTTCACACAGCAGCAAACCACTGCCTGTGAAAGCTGACAAGCGGGACCTGAGGTCAACAACACCCTGCTCGGAGTCCTAAAAGCTGGAGAGATTATTTCTACGCCTTTTATAAACAGAACACGGTATGAAAAGTGACTGAAAGGCAGTGTTCTCCACAGAGGTGATTCTGAAACTCAGCCCCTTATGATAAACAGCAGACAAAGAGTCCAATGGAAATAAAAAGGCAATCCTTTTTTTTCAGTTCAGGTATATTAATTTATAGCATACCACCACTTCTAAGAGCATCCTTTCAATTTGTAATGGCTTTTCTAATGCCATGTGCTTGAGAGGGGCGAGAAACTGGGGCTTAATCCAGTCTTGGATTTAACACTTTATCCCCAGACTAGAGATGGGCACGACTCAAAAAAATAATTTTTTGTTTTTCGTTTTTCGTTTAGGGGTCCGTTTCGGTCCGTTTTTTTGGGGGGGGTGTTGCGCATTTTTCGTTTTCATTTTCGTTACGAAACGAAACGAAAAAAACAAAACAAAATGAAAATTTTTCATTTTCGTTAGCATTCTTTTCAATGCAATGTGTCTGCCGTAACGAAAACGAAAAACACGGCAAAATTTTTTGTTTCGTTTTCGTTTTCGTTGCGTAACGAAAATGAAAACGAAAATTTCGCTGAGTCGTGCCCATCTCTACCCCAGACAATCAAACCTATTGGGGATCTGGAAATGTTGCCAGAGTCTTCTTCAACTGTTCAGTTGATAAAATTAAAAAGCTGATGACTACTGGATTCCCCAATGTTCCCATGAAGGAATGCAGAGAACTCGCGTGTAAAAAAGTGCCTGTCTTAAACAGAACGTCTGCTGCCTTGAATAGCCCGGTATAATAATTACCAAGAGTCTAGTATTCTATATCCTCAATATATTTGATGTCTTCCTTACCAATAGTAGGGTTTTGCATTAAAAATGGATATACCAAAATGACCTATGCTGAACACTAGAGTACCACAGAACAATTCACCAGTTAAATTATAAAGCTTTGTGACTCCAGCAGTTCCTAATACATTTCCAGCTTCTTAACTGCCAAAAATATCCCTACTCTCTACAGATCTGAATACCTTTGAGATGTGCTAATTAAAATCTCAGGTGTTTCCCGCCTTCTGATTAAAGAGAGAATTAGCTGGCTCAGTGGAGAAAAAAATATTTGTGAATATGTATAGCAAGCAGATTCTATTTTTATTCCGTCTTTCTATTTGATAAGAGTATGAAACTTGAATTTATTTGATTTTGCTTTATGGGGGGAAATGCTAGCTATTCATTTTAATACATGCACCAATTTAAAATATTAAAATAAACTGCCAAGTTAATCTCTCTGTTTGCATGAGATTTCAAAGTGTACAGTAAGCACATCTGAGCAGCACTGTAATTTGCAAGTGGCAATCATTAGTAAGAAGATTTAATAATCCAATAGCTGTTTCATAGACCAATAATATGACAAGCTCCAGATTCATTCTTGCAAAGCAGGATTCTTTCAAACATTTTTATTACTATTGCTTTTTCTTTGAGTGGCCAAATGCCTATTGCTTTGATTAATCTTCCAGAACCGCGAGGACTCCCAGGAAGAGGGAGATTTTTAGTAATGGAAGACATTCTAATCCGCTCCCCCCATGACTTATCCAACCTGCATGTGTCAATTTCATTTCTTGCAAGCTATAGTCAGGGGCGTATCTAGGGGGGGGGGGGGCGAGGAGTACATCTGTCCCGGGCGCAGCAATCTGGGGGCGCCTGGAGAGGGAGCAGGAAGAGGAAGCCGTGCACCCTACCGCCACCCAGCAGTCCTCCTTTCCCCTAAAGCTTGGCAACGGCACCCCCTCCACCGGCATGCGCCAGGTGAGCGGCGAAGCAGGCAGGCAGGCAGGCAGGAGTACAGTGCCCGTGGTGCCCTCCTCCTCCTCTTCCTCGCCTTGGTGGGAGAGGTGTAAGGCGCACACAGCCAGCCCACAAAGCTTGACCCCAGGCGCTCAAGAGTACCTCTGACTATAGGAGCCCTTGGATGGAAGGAGGAAGTCATTAATTGTACCCTAGCCACTCTGCTCTTCAAATTACTATTGCCAGAGGGCCTTAAACTTTGCTTCATTAATCGCAGTCATTCTCTCTGTGGGCTGGACTTTTCCCCACTTCTCTGAGTGGAAAATCTCTCCCGTGAACATGATAGATAAACAGAAATTCTTACTGCCGTTACTGTCCATAGACTACAACTGTACAAGTACCTCGTGTGGGTGGCAACACCATGACACCTACCTCCTGCAATCAGCTTTGTTAAATAATTTGAGACACAATCATCTACCTACAGAACCATTTTGAGAAGCCATGCAAATGACTGGTTCTGCTCAGGTCTGGATTCGGCTTAAACACAGCACACTTGAAAATTGCATGAAGCAACAATTTTTGAGCCAATTTTTAATTCGACGGCTGGAAAGAAAACGCACAGTTTGTTTTCATTTTGTTTTCGGCAATTCTCTTAAAAAGCTGTTATTCATCCTGTATCGTCTTTCTGCTTGTTAGACAAGTTATGTGTTAAAAATCCTTCTCCCCATTCTAGTTTGGTAGGGAATCCTTTTGCTGCCCCCCCCTCGACTGCAGTGTAGATCAGAATTCTAAGAGTGAAACTGCTTGCATGTATGAGATATTCCTGGTACACAGTGGCTGGAATCGTGTTGCATAGTTACACAAACAGCTTGACACTTGGGGTGGGGGGATTTCTGAAAGTCAGGGAAATCTCAGTGGACTTTATCTGTTGCCAAGTCTCATGATTCAGTATATAACACATAACTAAATTCTAGTTGTAAATTTCAACTAGACTTTGTGTTTATAACCACTTATAACCTTGTGTGATTGCACTGACACTATGTTTTCAATGTTAGTTTCCATCCCTCATAACTTTTACATGGAATTTTTACTCTCTCTTTAACTGCTCGGATTCTCTTGTAGCTTTAATGTAATGTTGTCTTTTAAAGCTATTAAATGTCTCTCAATTCCCTGTTCTCAAACTTGAATATGTCTTAATTGCACTGGACAGTGTATTGTCCCTCATTACTGTAAGCCGCCTTGGGTCCTTTCCCAAGGAGAAAGGCAAGGTAAAAATATTCTAAATCTAAATTAAATTAAATTACCGTATTTATCGGCGTATAACACGCACAGGCGTATAACACGCACCTTCATTTTAAGAGGGAAATTTCAGGAAAAAAATTTAAATTTCAAATAAAGAACTTTCTCCGATTTCTACATTTCTCTCTCTCTCTCTCTCTCTCTCTGCTTCTCCCTTTGCAGGCATTTGGTGCATTTTTCCCACCCTGAATGCTGCAATGTCTCATTCTTTTCACCGGACAGACTGCATTTCCTTTGATCCATTAACCAGGACGTTTCCTGAGGATACTGCACGAATATTGTATATTTCCCCCCCGACTCTCCACCCCACCCCACCCAACCTCTCCCTTCCCCTCCCCACCCAACCCAACCCAACCCGCATCTACCTGTGATGCATTTTTTAAACTCGTTCTCCTCCTCTCTTCCTCCCCTCCTTTCCCCCCCTAAAGAACCACCAAATGACATCATCCTAAAACTCAGCCCCGCCCACCGGCTTCCCCAATTGGCTTCCCATGGCCCCCCGCCCTCCGCCCACCCGCCTTTCCATTCATTGGTTTGGTCTCCTTGCCACTCGGGCTCCGGCCTCCCCCTCCCGTCCCTACGCGTGGGCGGTGCCTGAGGGGCTGCCCCGGCCTAGATCAACTGATCGTTGGTCCGTGTCCCGGTCAATCAGTTTTCTTAAAGGGCCAGGTTCGGCCGAGCTTTTGCGCGGAGCGAAGGGGTGGGCCTTTTCTGCTCTCCTCTCTCTCTCGCTGGGTCTGCCTGGGCGGGCGGGTGGGCTGGAGGGGTAGCGGGTGGGGGCGCCAGGCGGTGGCCGACCGGACAGACTGCATATCGGCGTATAACACGCATACTTCATTTGCCCCCTATTTTCGGGGGGGGGGAGTGCGTGTTATACGCCGATAAATATGGTAAATTAAATTAACAGTAGGCCCATTGAAATTTATAGAGGAGTGAACTCATCAAATCCTCATTGATGCAATGTGTTTACTCTGGTTGCTTATTATTACTGGATTTTCAGTAATCCCTATGTAGGTTTCTTACCTTATGGCAATTTGCTCCTAAAGTTATGTTATTTGCATGAATGTGCAACAGGATTTAAGCCAGTTTGGGTAAGTAAAGAGGAAGAAGGGAAAAACAGGATTTTCTGAATTGTTTCTGAATGACCCAAACAAAAACAAAAACAAAATGAAAAGCAATATAACATTATTTTCTTTTTCCCTCCCTGTTCTTTGTATTAGAGGTTGAATAACTGAGCATCTGGCTGCAGATCCAGAGGCTGGGAGTTTGATTCCCCACTGTGCCTACTTGACAGAGGCTGGACTTGATGACCCATTGGGTCCCTTCCAGCTCTACAGGTCTGGGAATTAGATGAACCATTGCTACAGATTCCAAATGAAGGAGGAAAAATATTCATAGCTGGGGTATTTTTGAAGTTAACTGTTATGACCAGTACTCTGTCCAGGTTCTACGTCTTGTGGGAACCCATGAAAGGGCCTTCTCGACTGCTGCACCAGACTTTGGAACTCCCTCCCACTAGAGGCCAGGGCAGCCTCATCTCTGTTGTCCTTCCGGAAACAGGCAAAGACCTTTCTCTTCAGACAAGCTTTCCCTGAATGATGGACTACCATGTGTCTTTTATATGAATCTATGAGTTCACATAGACTTTGTGTTGATGACTACTTATAACCATGTTGCTTTAATGTAATATTGTCTATTAATGCTGTAAGATGTCCCTCAATTCCTTGTTCTCAAATACTTGATCATGTCTTAATTGTACTGGACTGTATATTATTCCTCATTACTGTAAGCCACCTTGGGTCCTTTTCCAAGGAGCAAGACAGGGTAAAAATACTCAAAAACAAACAAACAAACAAACAAACAAACAAACAAACAAATAAATAAATAAATAAATAAATAAATAAATAAATAAATAAATAAATAAATAAATAAAGGACTGTAGCAGTGTCAAGGAAATCTTACTCCCACTGCAGTATCCAGCAGGCAGTAAAACAAAGAGCAAAACTTGTATAAATAGCATTACTTCCCTAAGCATTTTCACACTACAGAATATGTTTTTGAGACAGCTGTCAAATGGTAAAGTTGATAGTTGTGTTGAAAAAGGTCTCATAGAAGTCTTTAACAACTTGTCTTCAACTTGAACGTCTTTGAGTAAAACTCATTTTCCAGAAATCAGAGTAATTTATCCAAATTATTCATGTATAAAACTATATATATTGCATTAACATCAAAGAAACTGAGGAAACATAATTTTTTCACAGTTTCTAGACTACTGGGATTAATGCAAATTTTATTTAAATATTTCTAGTTTTGCCAGTCTTTCACATTTAATCATTAATGTTATCTATGTTACACAGATAATTAAATGATCACTTTATCGTGGAACTCTTAAATGTCATCTTTTAATATTATGAAAATGTGCTGAATATCAGTTTCTGTATTAATTTAATTTATCATGTTGAATATTTTATTTGCTGCACTTATATATTGCACTGATTAGGGCTAGGCATCACTCTGGGTGGTTTACATCCAAAATAACATCACCATTTTTTTAAAAAAAAAATCTCAAATAATATCCTAAAAATTAAGACCCAACATAAAACAAACACACCAACTGTCGTCTAATAAAAATTTAAAGGGCCAAATGGTGGCAGGCAGAAATCATCAAGATTGTCATTCCATGAAACATGCCATCAAGTCACCTTGGACTAATTGTGGCCCAATGAATGAGTGATCTTCAACATTTCATAGAATCATGAATTTGGAAGGGGCCTACAAAGCCATTGACCCCAGCCCACTGCTCAAGGCGGGAATACAAATTGTAGGGTATCTGCCCGGTGGCTATCTAAATTTCTCTTGAATCCCTCACTAGGTCTCAAGACAATTGATTCCATTGTCATACTGCTGTTACAGTGAGGAGCTTTTTCCTGATATTCAGCCAAAATTTGGCTTCCTGTAACTTGCACTCATTCCTATGTGTCCTGCAGTCTGGGTTGATTAAGAACAGTGCCCTTCATCAGGTGATTCAGGCAAAAATCAAAGGAAAACAAAACAAAACAAAACCAAAGACACAGACATGTGGCACCTTAAAGACTAACTTTCATATTTTAATGTTACCTTTCACGGACTACACGTCCACTTCTTCAGACATATAGCAGCAGAATGAGGTGCTTCATCAGGAGAGTATCAGACAGTTTGCTCAGGGAGGGTGAGGAATGTTACTAGAAAAGGCAAGACCTGCAGGCATGGCCCCAAGTTATTTTTATAGGGAGACATGCCAAATCTATCAGCAAAAACTGATGGATGATGGGGTAGGGGGCTGAGGTTTACGTGGCTATTATAAAAGGGGTTGTGACTCAAAAACATTGGGAACCATAGAAACTGAAGTGGGGGGGGCAGGGAGCATGTCGCATGCCAGGCGAAAGCTCTTTGCGTAGCACCTTTGGCACATGTGCCATAGGTTCACCATCCCTGTCCTAGAGGAACCAAAACCGTAGGGGAGCTTTCTCAAGCTCTCCCCTGTAAACCCCTGAAATGTGGAGAGGTTTGCCATTCAGGGGGCTGAGTTATTAAACTCCAAAGGAAGTCCCCTAAGAGAAAATCATTAATTGAGTTGGGAAGTTACTAATAGCCCCCCCCCCTTGCGGTCAAGTGGATAGCGGCTTCCGGGCTCAATTAGAATGATTTCCTTCTAGGGCAGTGGTGGTGAACCTTCGGCACTCCATATGTTTTGGACCACAGCTCCCAGAAGTCCATGCCTGTGTTGCCAATGACAAAGAACTGTGGGAGTTGTGGTCCAAAACACCTGGAGTGCCGAAGGTTCACCACCACTGTTCTAGGGGGACCCTTTTTGGAGTTTACTAACTCAGCCCTCTGAACTCCAAACCTCTCCAAAGCTCCCCGACAATTTTGGTTCCTCTAGGACCCAGGGGAGCCATTACATAGTGTTTCATTTCATTTCATTCTGAAGTTCTTTTAAAATTTTGTTAGTAAAGAAACAAAACAAAACTACTAAAGAAAGAAAACAAAATGAATGTTATATTTTCGTTTCATGCCCATCTCTAGCAGCACCAAATCAAAAAGCACACCCAGACTATAGAACCACGTCATGCAGACATGTACTGTATTTGTACTCCTTCTCTATATAAATCAGTTGATTTTGACCTGCAAAACCTCACACTGAAATACATTTGTTAGTTTTTAAAGGGACATAATATTAGTCTTATTGCCGCTTCTTTCTCACTTGGTTTTGCCTAGGTATTGAGATACACTAATATAGCTACTTTGGATATCTCCCCTACCCAAGTGTCAGTGTGCTCAGCTTGATACACCTTTGACTCTCCATACAACAATAGTCAGAATATATAGATGACACAAAGCTAGATACCTGAAAGAGCAAGAGGCCTTGACTCCCTGTGTTTTAGGGCTCTTTAGTCTGGAAAAAAGGCGCCTGAGGGGGAATATGATTGAGACGTACAAAATAACGCAGGGCATGAGTCAAGTGGACAGAGGGACGCTCTTCTCCCTCTCACAAAATACCAAAACGAGGGGACATCCACTCAAACTGTGGGTTGAGAGAGTGAGAACAGACAAAAGATTTTTTTTTAAACCCAGCGTGTTGTTAGCCTGTGGAACTCCCTACCACAAGATGTGAAGATGGCATCTAGCCTGGATGCTTTCAAAAGGGGATTGGACAGATACCTGGAGGAGAAGTCCATCACAGCTTACAAACCATGATGGAGATGTGTAATCTCCAAGCTTAAAACCAGGGTACTTCAAGGGCCAGATGCAGGGGAGTGGTATCAGGAGACAGAGATCCAGAGGCATTTGGTGGGGCCACTGCGAGATGCAGGAAGCTGGACTCAATGGGCCTTTGGCCTGATCCAGCGTGGCTCTTCTTATGTTCTTATGTTAGGTGATTAATAACTAGGGAAAGGCCCTTTCCAGTTGTGTCATTCTTTCTGTGGGATGCCCCAAGGAAGCTTAACTTGTAGTGAACTTTGCATTATCCCAATGTCAAGAAAAGTCCTCTGTTAAAAGAAGAATCCCAAAACAACAACCACCCAGACCCTTTATTAATATTACTTAATTGTTGTATTGCTGCTTAGTTCTGAAAATCAAGAGTGTTATATAAACATGATAAAACAAACACATAATAAGAGGGAAAGGCACATACAGTAACTGAGCACATATTAAAGTCAGAATGTTTGGATATGAACTTATTTATTAGTCACACCATAGTAAATAAAATGGAGCAAACATTTCAATCCAAGTAATGCAATATAAAAGAGGTGTCTGAACAAAGAGTAGTTAAATGTGATCTGCTTTTATAACATATGTTCTGCTCGATTTTCTTGTATAAAACATTAAAAGCTGCCATGGCAAATAGATTAATAGTTACATAAGCCATAAAAACGCTGATCTCTTTATTACTTCTGAAGCATACTTTATTAACAGATGGCATTACAGTAAATACAGACGTATCATCTCTTTCCACTGTTCAGATGCCATTAAAAAGCATGTGAAGCTCATCTGAAATTCATTTAGCTTATATTACCCTTCCCCCACAGTAGTCAACTGTTTAATACTTAAAGTATGGTTCATAAACTGGAAACTAATAGTAGGAAACATTCTGGGCTCCATTTCCCTCAGTATGGGAGTGGCAAATAAAGTAGATAATTTACATTAACTGGTATCACCAGCCTACATAAAATCTAAATAGGAATCTTACATCATCCAATTTGATCAAATACTTTATAGATCATCCTATGAGCAAAAACTCTTAGGCTGTACTGGCAGGTTGAACGTTACCATGATAAGCATATTTGCCAACTGCCCCCTGATGTGTCACATATATCTCTGATAGTTATCTAATTTATTAATTTGTGTATCTGCCTCTTATCAACTCTTTAAAATGCCCTTGGCCTTTCCCCATTTGCCTATCCAAGCTCACTTGGGTGATGAAGTAGCAGGGAATTATTAATAATTCTTAGTTGTGGTTGTTAAACCATTAATTTCATAACCTCTTATTACAGACGGGGGAATGAAGCTGCAGAACAGTGACTTTGCTAAATCTTACTGTATGGCTGAGTGGAAATCTGAAATGGAAATAACCCAGGTTGATATTTTTAGGCCCTAAAGGACACCTTGCCTAGATGCCCTGAGCACATCCAATCTCACCTGATCTCGGAAGCTAAGCAGGGTTGGGCCTGGATAGTTCTTGGATGGGCGACCACCAGAGAATACCAGGTGCTGTAGGCTTGGAGTAGGAACTGGAAAGCCGCTCCAGTATTCCTGCCAAAAAGAACTCCATGGACATGGGGTCACGAAGAGTCAGTCACAGCTCTAACAACACAACACATGCACAAAGGACACCTGTTCATTGATGTTCACACCTTCAGTAGCCTGTCAAATACTGTACACTAAAGGGTCATCATTATTTGGAAACATACCTTCCACACCAGCTCTGTGGCATAGAAACAATCCACTTTAAGTCCATTAAGGCTATGGGTAGAGTAGGTGGGCGCTGAAGCTTCTCCAAAGGTGCAAATCCATATGTTCTATATAAAATATTGGTTCTTTTCATCAAGCACCATGACTCACATAAAGTATATTAATTATATTATATTATATTATATTATATTATATTATATTATATTATATTATATTATTATGAACTGAATGATTGATCCATGTAGTTCCTGCAGTATTCAAGACAGTGTATTGATATGTCACAACAGTACTGATTTATCTAGATCAGTGTTTCTCGACCTGTGGGTCCCTAGATCTTCCTGGACTGCAACTCCCAGAAGTCTTCATCACTAGCTGAGCTGGCCAGGATTCCTGGGAGTTGCAGTCCAGGAACATCTGGGGATCCACAGGTTGAGAATCACTGATCTAGATGGATAAATAAGCAACAACGGTGGAAATAAAAAGTTTACACACCCCTATTAAAATGTCAAGTGTCTGTGATGTAAATAATGAGACAAAGATAAATCGTTTCAGAACTTTTTCCACCTTTTATGAGACCTATGAAATGTACAACTCAGTTAAACCACAAACTGAAATCTTTTAGGTGGAGGAAGGATAAATAAAAACACTGAAATAATATACAGTGGACTCTTGTATAACAAGCAGCTTGTATAACATAAAATTTGTACAACATAAAAAATTCCGGAGATAGGAGAAATTTGCTTTACATAATCACCTATGGGGAAAATCCGTACAACATAAAAATGGGATCACTCTGTTTTCAATGCACTGCTATGGGAATTTGCATAAAGGAAAATTTGCTTACCATAATTTCATTTGGAATGAATTAATTCCTTTATACAAGGTACAACTGTAGTCGCATATGTATGCACACCCTCTTATAACTGGGAATGTAGCTGTGCTCAGTAGTAAAAAAACCACACACATTCAAACTCATGTTAAGTAGGAGTCAGTAGACACCTGCCACCATTTAAAGTGCCTCTGAGGAATCCCAAATAAAGATCAGCCATGCTAGCAGGTCTTTCCCAGCATTTTCTTAGTCACATTAGTCAGGAGAAGAGTACAGAAGAATTTCCAAGGGTATTAGATATACAGTAACCTCCAGCCGATCACAGGGGTTAGGGACCCACCCCACCCGTGATGCAAGAAAATCCGCAGTATGCGGAAACAGGGGGCGGGGGCTGGGGGGCGATCTTACCTCCCGCCACCCGCGCAGGCCGAGGCTTCTCAGGGGGAGCCTGGTTGAGCGGCGCGGAATGACCGGATTGCTCCGCGCCGCCCCTCCTGGCCACCCCGAGGCTTCTTGGGGGTGCGGGGGCAGTGTGGAACGACCCCCCCCACGGTGCAGGTACTGCAATCCCGCAATGTAGCGGGGCCGCGGTACCTGAACCGCGAAATGGTGGGGGGTCACTGTACTATGGAACACAGTGAAGACAGTCATCATCGAGTGGAGAAAATGTAACACAACAGTGACATGACCAAGAACTGGGCATCCCTACAAAACTGTTGAAAAGACTAGAATAAAATCGGTCAGGGAGGCTGCCAAGAGGCCTCTAGCAACATTAAAGGAGCTGAAGGAATATCTGGCAAGTACTGGCTGTGGGGTACATGTGACAACAATCTACCGTATTCTTCATATGTCTGGGTTATGGGATACAGTGGCAAGATGGAAGTCTTTTCTTATGAAGAAAAGCATCCAAGCCCAGCTAAACCTTGCAAAAACACATCTGAAGTCTCTGAAAAGCATGTGGGGAAAAGTGTTATGGTCGGATGAAACCAAGGCTGAACTTTTCGGCCATAATTCCAAAAGATATGTCTGGCGCAGAAACAGCGCACATCACCAAAAGAACACTGTGCCCACAGTGAAGCATGGTGGTGGCAGCATCATGCTTTGGGGCTGCTTTTCTTCAGCTGGCACAGGGGCCTTAGTCAAGGGAGAGGGAATTATGAACAGTTCCAAATACCAGTCAACTGGTTGGGTCTGTGACTGTATTGTATAATAAGATTGTATTGTATAATAACAGTCAATATTGGCACAAAACCTACAGGCTTCAGCTAGAAAGCTGAACATGAGAAAAAGCTTCATCTTTCAGTATGACAACAAACCAAACCTTAAATCCAAATCGACAATGGAATGGCTTGACCAGAAGAAGATTAACGAGCCCAGGCCTGAATCCAATTGAATATCTGTGGGGTGATCTGAAGAGGGATATGCACCCTTGCAATCTGACAAATTTGTAGCATTATTGCAAAGAGCACACATTAGCACTGCTCCTTTTAAATATTTCCAAAATGGGCTAAGGAACCTTTACATTTAGCCATGAACAATATTATGCCATATTGCCTTTCACAGAAGATAAAAAACATTTTCACTTGTTCAATACTGTAAGTTTTTTGTTGCTTGCATTAGTTCAAATCCCAGGTGTGACATAAAGGCTTTTGTCAACAATAAAGCACATTTCTTGAAGCAAGGAAGGAAGGAAGGAAGGAAGGAAGGAAGGAAGGAAGGAAGGAAG